>AYKW01000009.1:906323-1003132 GCA_002760635.1 Ganoderma sinense ZZ0214-1
GTCATCTTTACTGCTGCACAAGCGTTATTTGACGAAAGTTTGTTTCCAAAATGCTCACATGAAAAGAAGCGACAAGGGCAGCAGAGTGCGCCTGAACCAGTTGAACCTGTGGACCAGGCAACTACTCCTTCTTTACTCCCTGATGACGGCGATGAGCCATGCCGTCCTCCCTCAAAACCTTCCACAAAGGGCAAGGGTAAGGCGCGAGACGTCGCACCTGCACCAGCTCTGGCTGTACCCCCTGTACCTCCTCAACCTCGCGCACAGCGCAGAGAGGACGTACCAGAAGTGCAACACCCTATGCTGCCGCAACCTCCTCCGGTTGACAGGCCAGGCGCGGAAGAACCGCGATGGTCTGCGAGAGAGCGGAAAGTACCAGTTCGTGAAGGCAATGTCTATGGTGAATCACGACACCCTACAGACATTTCTAAGGACATTGAGAAACGGGGATCGTGGAAGCAAATGGTTGGTGAGAAACCGAGTCGCTCTCGGACTGCACCTCCATCAAGGGATGAACAGGTTCCCGGACCTAGTTATACCCGATCACTTCCACAATCACGCCAGAGATCTGCTGAACGCGATCCACCTGTTCCAATTCCACCTTCGATGCGCACGCACAGGGAACCAACCCCTGTAATCTTGTCTAGTAGTAGCGACGATGAGGAAGAGGAGGACATGGGTTCAGACCCAATACCTGCATTTGTCCTACCTCAACCTGAGTCTCCCGCTCCTAGTCCTGATCGCTCAGACCCCGATGATGGCGATGATGACGATGACGACGAGGAAGAAGAAGACTCGTCAGATGATGAAGATGAATCTGAAGAGGAGTCGTCAGGTCACTCGTCAGATGAAGTCGAAGGTGTCTTGCGTGCTGCTAGAACTGATGTGGCACAACTATGCCGGGAAGGGGGAGCTAGTCTCATCCAATTCCTAATCACGAAAGCGATCCCACCAGATGAGGGGGAGAAAGTACCACCTGCCAATGTGCGTGAGTGGACTTACCGTGACATTGCCAGCCTACCAAATGCTGAGCGAAAGGAGTGGTTTACCGCTTGCCGCGAAGAACTAGAGGCCCTTCGCAGGCGCGACGTCTATGACTTGGTCGACCGTCCAAAAGGACGTAAGGTCGTGAAAAACCGCTGGGTATTCGACGTCAAAACTGACGGTCGTAAGAAAGCCAGACTTGTAGCGAAAGGCTTCTCCCAGGTCGAAGGCGAAGACTTCGACAAGATATTCTCTCCAGTCGTACGCTTTGAGACAGTCCGTCTCATCATGGCCCTTGCAGCACTCGAGGACTGGCAGATCTCAGGACTCGATGTGCGCAGCGCCTACCTGTATGGCAAACTGGATGAGGAGATCTACCTGGAGCAGCCAGAAGGATTTCGCATCCCTGGCTCTGAGCACAAAGTCTTCAGATTGAAGCGTGCTCTATATGGGCTTAAGCAGGCAGGATTAGCGTGGTGGCGCACCTTGTCTGAGTCCATGAAGTTGATGGGTTACAAACGACTCACCAACGATGCAGGATTGTACATCTACAAACGCCACTCTGATGGTGAACTTGTAGTTGTAATCGTCTACGTCGATGATGCGCTTTTCTGTGGGCGCGACAAGAAGCTTGTAGCTCTACTCAAAGCTCGCTTCATGAAGAAATGGGAATGCCGCGATCTTGGCGATGCCAAAGAGTTTCTGCGCATGCGCATTACTCGTATAGGTCGAAAGATCTTTTTAGATCAGCGTGCATATTTGGAGAGAGTATTGGACCGCTGCGGCATGATGAACGCGCGACCAGCTTTAACTCCACTCCCTGCGGGTTACATACCTGCACCCAACACAGGACAAGCTACACCAGAGCTTCGCTCTAGGTACCAGAAAGCCATTGGCTCTCTACTCTACCTCATGTTGGGTACGAGACCGGATTTGGCTTTCGCTGTGACCAAACTGACACAGTACGCCGCGAACCGACCGAGGATCACCTTAGCAAGGCACTTCACATCTGCCGCTACCTCGTCGGAACCAAGAACTACGCCTTGGTTTATAATGGCGATTCTCAGCTCGGCTTAATAGCTGGGACTGATAGTGATTGGGCTTCGGACCCATACACTCGACGCTCGCAAACCGGCTTTATGCTGAAGTTAGCGAACTGTGCATTCTCGTGGGTTTCACGTGCACAGAAGACCATTGCCCTCTCCTCCACCGAGGCTGAGTATATGGCAATGAGCGACTGTAGTCGCCAAGTAGTCTGGGTTCACAACTTGCTTGCTGAACTCGGCTATCATATCGGTCGCGTACCACTGTCTGGAGACAATCAAGGCTCCATTCACATTGGACAAAACCCTGTCACAGAGTCCAAGGTCCAAGCACATTGACATCCGCTACCATTACATCCGTGAAGTGTACGATCGAGGCATTACCGACATATTCTATGTCGAAGGGACTAATAATCCCGCTGATATCTTTACCAAGAATTTGAGCACTGTGAAGTTCCACCACTTCCGTCCCTATCTTGGCTTGCATTTCCCTAAGGCTGCTTAGAGCGCCATGTCCGCTTGCGTACTTGCGAGCGCGTACTTAGCGAGGGGGAGTGTTGAACGTGGCGCTCGTAAGAGTCCACGGCTTCGGACCGGAGGTCCGAGTTTGATGCCGGTGTCTCAGCAAAGTAAGGTTTGCCAGAACACCGGAGCGAACTCCGAATCTGGGGCTTTAAGCGCCAGACTGCCTTTTTTAGCACGCCTGTGCTAGTACACTCTCTAGGCGCTTCCAGAGTGCCCTATATGGCAACTATACTGGACAGCTGCCCAGGAGCCGCATGGACTGTAACTGTGATCACAAGTCTGTGATCACACGGACACTTATATAATCATGTATGCTATGTAGTATATAAGACAGCTCCTACAGAGCTGAATGTCAGATCTCTTCTCGCTCTTCTCCTCACTCGATATACAAAGCCTCTACCTCTCACTAGCCAGGTGAGTATGTGTGCACACTGCGTGTAGTGCGTCCCCCATAGTGGGCATCCCCCACTATGTTCAACACATTCGACGATGGACATCCCTTCAAGGTCCCTATGCAACCCAATCCAACTGCTTCGCTTGTGTTCTCCTATCATGGGAATAAACGATTGGTAATGTCCTCGCTATCCAACTTCAGTCTTCGCTGTAGCACCAACATAGATTCCAGTGAGCCGACTGCTCCCAGCCTTCCACCGCCATCGTGCAAGTAGATTTGTTTTAAATGTGCCTGGATGCTTACTGAAAACACCCTTTGTGGAGAATAGGCCCAGGAAATCCTGCTCCTGCAGGCGAGTCACGGTCAGAATGAGCATGGACTCGCTGGTTTACCCTGCGTGGGCTGTATGTGAACCTGTACTCGTACTAGGTACCAATAGATGTCAGTGTACAGCAATTTCGGGTGCGGTTCTATATCCTGGTGACTCGTTACATCGTAATTAGTGTTTTTCCTGACTAAGACGTTGCGTCTAGATATATTAGAGTCATCATTGTTGTATCCTCTATCTGAAGGTCAAGATGCCGCAGTTTCTTGCGGCGGAGTCAACGGCGCACCTGTCTCGCAGGTCCTGGCAGATCATAGATCCACAGCCCACTATTTGAATGGGATGCATAGCATTCAGTTCGTACGCACTCGGTACCTGGCTACAAGCGCGCCCGAATGGTGCGGATGGCTGTCTCCACTGGCTGTGTATTCATTCTGTGTCACGTAACGGATTGTCAGCGAAACAGCGCGCAGAGGTATCAAGCACTGGTTCAGTTATTTCATGCTCTCCGAGGACATGAATGCAGCCCACCGATACATACTCTGGAGATAACTTGAAGTTTTCTCTCTCCGTCCACCGGGTTTGATCTGCCTTTCTCTATTTATTGTGCACTACCTCGAGGTCACTTTATCAATCCCCTCATAGACCTAAAGTCCCCACATCCCCGTACCATGCCTCCAAATAACCCTACTCCCTCCGCCCCATCAAAGACACCTTCGTCATCGCCTACGCCTCACGGAATTCCTCTCATACAGGCCACATCGTCAAGTGATTTCCAGGGACAAGTCATACGGTGTTACCGAAGACCCATCCTCCCGGGCTGCCAGTTCCTCGTCCTCCCGGGCCCATATACCACTGCAGCTAGTACACTCGCAGCCGAACTAACTGGGGTAAGTGATGCCGCGGAGTCGGTTCTACAATGGTCAATCAATGATTTACGTGCACAACTAGACCCCCTCTATCCAGGGTACCACTGCGCGATCGTCGTCCTCGTTTTACTCCTTTTCCGCCGTGTCGACACCACTACCGCCGCCCGATGCCCCCGACCCGAATTCTCGGGGCGCAACACCGGAGTCTTCAAGTTCTCCGCAGTGGGGCTTCCCAACTTCAAGCGATTTCCGAGTCTCCAGCCAATCCAGTTCCGGTATAGGCACAGCCGAGTCAACGAACGCGAGCACGGCTCTACCCACCGTGGAGCATTCGACTGCTGCCCTTACCTCGGGCTTGCTCCCCGCCCGGGCCACCGCCATTTCGGCACCGGCTGTCACGGACCTCGCGCCCTCTCCTCCTGGGAGCGGGGTTCCTGATTTACATCCTGCCTCATACACGCCGCATCTAGCCGCACGAGCGTCCAACGCCAACTCCCATCTTAGTGACGGCTCCGTAGTCTGCCTTGCGATCGGCGTGGGCGTCCTCGCGGCCTGCGTGGGGGTAATTCTGTCTTGGTATACCGCTCGGGGGAGGAGGCGAGCTGCGCGTGGTCCACACGACTGCTGCGACTACTCGCTCGAAGGTCGGTGTTCTTGTTCACCTTGCTGGCTTCCGGCTTTGGATGCGTTCTGGGCTGACTTGGTTTCAACAGGCCCCGAGGACAGCCACAGTATGTCTTCGGACTCGAAAGCTTAGGCTTTTGCAGGACACTTCGGCTCGAGTGCGAGCACGATGACGGCGTCCTCGGTTGATCGTGGTCGACATGGTGGAGAGATGATGTCTGAATGGCCGATGAGGCACATGCGCGAAGATATGGCGAATAAAGTTAAGCTCAGCGGGGACGATTGATCGGCTGGTGCTCGCGTCGTTGGCGGTGGGGACGTAGCATGAGAATTGTATCCGGAATAGACGTAGGCACTGTCTGATTCATCTACCATAGAACTATACTTATACTTCGCCAAATACTCAGACGACGAACTAGTTACCAATTACTTCTATCCCGGACTAGTAGTTCACCGCCCTCCCGTAATGCCTGTACTTTGCGGTCCGACAGCTGGCGCGCTGGGTTTTAGTCTGTCCTCAACGTTAACTGATCATGAGCCCATGAACGCCAACACAGCACGACCTTGACGTCAACTGAGCCCACAGTAGTACTGCGGCCGCGTCCTAGGTTACCTGATATATCACCCTCTCCTACCGCACTTGCGCTAACGACCGTGGACCACGTCCCATCCTCAACGCCATCCAAATCACCGAGTTGGCGAGCGGAATCCGGATCCGGCGGTCACGGCCCGGGGGCGTTCAGGTCGGCCAGGACCTTGCCACGGTGGAGTATGCGGAAACAATTTCAGCCACAGAGAGGATTTATAACAGGACAGCACCGTACAGACGACAAAATGTTTGCGGTTGAGCCGAAGCACCAACTGGTGGAGGACGAGTCTCGATGGGAGAGAGATAGAAAATCACGTCACCTTGAACGTTACTCGAAATCATAATGTGACTGGAAGTCACAAGTCACAGCCTCCTCTGGTCCCGGTCAACGTTTCAACGTTTCAACGCTCGCTCAGGACAGCGGCTACAATATTCTCAGCCATCATGGCGATCTCGAGCTCATTGACGGACTGTGAGAACTCGCAAGAACCTACCATCCCCACTAGAATCGGTGCGGGGAGCTTCGCCGCTGTTTTCGCCTCCCCAGGACGCACGATCGCCATCAAAGTCGCCCATGCCCCAGACCACACCGCGCAAGTCGAATGGGAGTTCACCAGCCTCCAAGCTGTACTCGCCGCGACTCAAAACGACAATGACGCGCTCTTCATAGTACCCCGCCCTCTCGCCTTTTACGACCCGCAGTCTCAGAGGCTCGTCTTCCCACCCCCACCACGCCCGAGCTCCCCTATCGGTCATGAGGCGACAGCGAGTCGAAGGCGACATACACCGCGTCAGCCTCCCTTCACTCCCGATTTCTTCTCTAACCTCCCACCAAGACCGTGCTATGTGATGGATCGCGCGTCCCCTCTACCGCCACACATCGCGAATCGGATACGCATGCACTTTTACCCAGAAAGTGCGGTCGGCAGCGTCCCACCCCCGCTCATCTGCCGCCTCTACCTCGGCAAGGAACTACGTCCGTCGGCGTTCGTAAACCCTGTCAACTTCCCCCTCGACGCAGCGCGGTACGACCTCCTCCGGGACTGGGACGAGGACGTCCCTTCTAAAGACGAAGTCGCGGAAGGGATGGGCGAGATGCTCGCCTTGATCCACTGGCAGGCAGGCTACGACGCGCGCGATGTCGAGTTCGTCATGTCGGGTGCGCCCAAGTCCACGGGCCTGCGCTTCTACGTTATCGACTTCAACCAGGTGCGTCTGAGTCCGCCTCACGGATACGGTTTCTGCAGTTGCAGCGGTGTCGCCTTCAAGTAGTAGTCGCAGTTTGAGTCGCTCAATGGATCTGTTTGGCAGATGCGCGCGTTCGACAGGGACGAGGGCGACGTGTCGGAGCTCGTCGACGCGTTCTTCGTCAACGATCCGTACTACCCGCGCCCTATCCCGGGCGACGCGCTGTATGACAGCTTCAAGCGAGGGTACGTCCGCGCGTGCCCCGAAGACCGTCGGACGCGCGCCGACCTGTTCTTGCAGGCGATCGAAGCCCGCGAGGAAGAGAAACATCACAATCCCGAAGTCTAGCATCAGCATGGATATGTTGCATTCGTGACGCGGTACTTGGGCTTTCAATCAACAATCCGTGATGGGACCTCCATGTGTGAAAACTTCCAAGACTCCACTACCGTCGTGCGGAGTGCCCCCGCGGCAGGCTTCGAGGAACGAGCCTACGAGCGCCTCAGTGCCAGTGTACCACATCGGAATTCGAATGCGATTTATTAGTTCCACTTACCGGTTGGCATTATACCACTCCAGATACCCTTCAAGTCCAATTGCATCCTGCTCGTGGTTGCGGCTCACGTACTCGGCGGCGTCCTTGCGGAACTGCGTGACGATAGCGTCTCGCAGCACCTCGACGGCCGCGTCGGGCGCGTCAGCAGGGAGCACCCATGGCACCTCGACAGAGCCGCGGTCCGGATCCGTGATGTCCGAGAACGCGACACCTGCATATCTGCCATCGGGGTCCGGATCCGTGGTGCCCAGGGCCTTCGCGAACTCGACACACAGCCAGCAAGCGCGGCCCCCAGAGCACCCGATGTGCTTGTCCATCGGAACGTGGTGCTTTATAAGCCATAAGAGCAGGGTTATCTCGCAGTACTGGATGGTCTCCGCGGGCTCGAGGGGTGAATCGGGGCTGCGGCTCGGAGTCGCCGTGTACCTCGTTCCCGTCTTCGTTAGCCCCTTCGGACAGCAGGCTGTGATCTTCGCGATGGCGGCCGTCCACGGGAGGAACTGTGAGGTGCGGGAGTACTCCCCGAGCCAAGCGGCGACCGCGGACGCAGAGAGCGCGGCCTCGAAGGCCGCGCGCGGAGAAACGGGGTCAATCCAGCGAACGGACCACTCATGAGTGGGGCTGCCGGCGGCCATGAGCGAGCTGACTTCGTCGTCAAAGAGACATGCACCGGACACGATGGGGGCGAACCTGAAGTGGGTGACGACGAAGAAGGCACCGGTGATGTCGCATAAGAGATAGTGTTCAGGTGATCCTAGATGACGCCATCTCTCAGTCAACGGGAGCTACAGTGGAGGCAGCGAGGGAAAGCGTAAGGACGCACCATGCTCAATATCTTCGGCTTCGAATGCCAAGAGCTTGATGGTGCCGCAAAGCTCATGCATGTTCCTCAGCACATCTGGGGCGATGTCTTGATCGCCGGCGTCCTTCGTAGTCGCCTTGAGCTTCTTCAGGGCCTCTTCCATCAGTGAACGAACTGGTTCTGTTTTGAGGGAAGCTAAAATTTTCGGCAAGTTCGAGTCGTCCCAGAGGAACTGGCGGAGAATGGGGTATGCGAACCGATACACCGCCAATACCACATCGTTTTCACATGCATCCGCAGCTGGGTGGTGTCTGTGATCACGATATGCAGCGCGGAGGTCATGCACAAACCGCACAAAAGCTTGTCGAAGTGCTGGGGATAATTTACGACCAGTGGCGACATAGAGGGTTGTAGTATCTGCAGAGGACGCAGCGATCGCCACCCCATCGCTGTCAGGATGGAGGTTACAGACGGCCGCTAGGAACGTGAGGAGGTCCCTCTCGAGATTTGGAGGAGCTGGCCTTCCAGAGGGTGCCTTCTCTATAACTACGTTTTCCTCCTTCATGACCTTGTGGAGCGATGACCACGCTACGAGCAGAGGACTGAGGGTGTTTGCATGGTCGGACATGGCCTGGGTGACGAATCGGTTCTAGTTCGAGCTGGGTCTTTCAGTACGAGGGCTAACGTGAGCTGAAATTCACAGAGCTTTAGTTCGCGTTGGGGGCGTATACGGTGTCAGAGACTCACAGAACTGGAAGGGGGAGATAACGTACTTCGCTGAGTACGGAGATATTCGTACACGCTCTACACACGTGCCCCCGGCCTCGACCGCGGGACAGAAAAGTTCTAGAGAACGAAAGAACATGGTAATAACATTCGGCCTACAACAGCGGCAACACGCCCATGTCAGCCCACAGTTGTACACCCACAGTAGCACATAACCACAGCACAAACGTCGCACCCACGGTCCCCCTACACTACTCGCCACCCATCTCAACGTCGCCATCCACGTCGGGCCCACTTCCCGCAGCTCCGCTGCCCAAGTCCTCCGAGTCTGCGAGGAGCGCCTCCGCCGCAGCGCGAATGGATGCGATCTTGCCGCGCATGACCTTGATCGCCTCGGGCAGGAGCGACTCGGGCGTGTACGGCCCCTCGCTCTCCACGCTGACTATATACAAAAGCGCGCGGGGTCAGTACCAGCACCAGGACCCTTCACCGCTCCGGCAACGCAGCGCGGAAGGCAAGAGAGGGAGAGAGAGAAAGGGAGAGGGATGGGACGCACAGATGAACCAGTCGCGGACGCGCTTGAGCTCGACGCAGCCGTCGAACTCCTTGTGGCGGAGGACCTCGCGCGACATCGTCTCCTTGCGCAGGGCGCGCTCGTCGATCGACACCGCGCCGCGCGGCCCGATCTTGACGACGCCCGGGCTGAAGCACCGCGCGAACTTCTCCGCGTGCTCGGGCGGGACGGGCTTCGCGGGGTTCAGGACGACGAGCGGGTGCAGGCGGTACGACGCCGTTGCTACATGAAGGGGGAGGGGAGAGACGCGCGCGCGAGTCAGTCAATGGGTCGTCGGTAAGTATAAGGGGAGGGGGAGGGGTAAATAGGCGCAGGGGTGCGCGAGACGCACCTACGGCACTCCACTTCGCGTGCTCCTTCGCGAGGCCCTTAACGGCGTGCAGCTCCATCTCGATGATCTGCTCTGGGGCGAGCTTCGCGAGGACGATGTCCTTGTTCGTCGCTGCTGGTGGGTTCACGGCGAAGACGGTGTCCTGCTCGCCCTGTGGCTCCCAGACGAGGTCGGCGGTCGTCACGACCTGGTTGATGATTTGCGGGGCGTCTTTTGATGCCTTTTTTACTCGTTCACACTTAACGTTAAGCCTGACCGATGCTGTTGTGAGAAGATAGTGCGGGAGAGACGGCGAGAGGAAGGGCGTACTTGAATACGAGGGTATTCCGGTCTGTGGGGAGGCCGCCGGGAGGTCGGAACTCGAATAACCGGGGGTCGACGTTCAAGGGAACGAGACCTAAGCGGTGTGAAAGGATTTCGTCTTGTATTACGGAGGTGTTGTTGAAGATGAAGACGTCTTCTATTGCGATGGTTGGGACCTAGGTGGACGTCAGCAAGGAGCATGGGGAATGTAGGGTAGGGCGTTTTGAGCCAACATCTGCGCGCGAGACATAGACATCTCGCGCACATAGCTCTCTTGTCCACCAAGAGACATTTTTTGGCCATTGTATGCTGTTGTCGCAGGCCGAACGCGGTATGAACTCGAGCGATGGCTCACCTCCGCAATCATTATCCGACGGAACGCGTTCGCGATCGACGCATCCACCCCGACCAAGTCAAACTCCACGGAACGTTGGGATAGCCTCTTCACCGACATCTTCAAGTTCTGTTCAAGGGCATCCTCGTCAGAAACCAGTCCGCACAGGGTATCCGGAGGCGCGTACCTCCTTGAATTTTGCGAGACTCCAGGCGTGGTCTTCTTCTGGGTAGTGTCCAGGGAACTCGGTATTCGAGACATTCGAGACATGCTCTGCGTGGACGCCGACATGGCGGCGGGGGTTGAAGACGGAGGGCGGGAGGTGGGAAGAGGAAGAGGACGCCATTCTCGAGTCCGGTCGCGCTGCAAATTGACTTTCTTTCCCGGCGTGATCGCGGCAAGTGTTGATAGGTCCTTATTTGGACTTAAGTTACCGTAATCCTAGATTTTGACAACTTGCCCTTGGGCGCTCTTTTGCCACGCTCCCTTGCGTCTGCCCACCATCTGCGTTTATTAAACGAGGCTCCTCTGCTCCATGATTCTCGTCGAGGCTTTGTCTGTGTGTATGCTATGCCTTGTATCTTGGGCAAGATTGCAAACAGTATGCCGGCAGTGCTCTCAAACCGGATAGGATCCTTGGTGCTCGACGAGCCACCTCTCTCGCTGTAGCGTGGTTGGTGACGAAGAGGCTTCTGCACGACCCTGTTTTCGACCTGGTCCTTCTGCTGCACGAGGCGGCCCCGCATCTTATAGCGGAAATGTTGAGACCTAACGAAACTGCGAATCGGACCCGTACGTCATCTTTGGTTCGATTCAAGTCGAAGGTGCGCATATCTCTCTCCAAAGCGAGTTCTTTTCCAATGCAAGCCACTGGTTTGAGGGCTCTCACAAACGGGTCGGTTTTGTGCCTATCGCTCTGACTGTACGCGCCTTTGTGCCTTCTTGGAACTTAAATCGAGCCATGGAGTCATACTTCGCCCGGTGGACCCTGTCCTCTCCCTCTCGCCTCCAGGATGCCGACGTTCACCCAGAAAGTCGCCCCCGGGCTCCCCGCCGACGTACCCGTCCAGCGGCTCAAAGCCGACTCTTGCCTCGCTCTTCTCGACCGGCTCGGTCTCTCGTCCCACACCGACATTGACAATGACAACCCCATTCCGGTCGCCGTCTCGTTCCGACTAACGAAGGGCGGGTTCATCGAGGCCATCGCCCTCGCCGCCGACACCACCGTCTTCCAGGTCACCGTTACCAAGAATGTGTCTCACAGCGATCTCGCGTCGGTGCTCAGCCACCCTCGTTGCCTATTCGTCGCGGTCGACATGGCCCGTGTCGCGCTCCTCCTCCACCGCCAGTTCGGCATGCACATACGCGGCGTTGACCTGGCCACTCTCCCGTGCCCCTCCATCCCGGGAAGCAAGAAGCAGCATCCTGCCGTCAGGCTCGCGCACGCCCTCCTGCCAAAACCCATCCACGGCCAGGGTGTGTGCGCGCTGTTCTACCGCAGCACGAACAAGGACCTCTGCCTCCGCGCCTGGCTCTCCGCATGGTGCGTGTCCGTGGAATCGTCTGGGGTGCGTTCGCGACGGGCAAGGGCGGATACCTCCGGCCGAATACGGAGTCTGTAAAAGGACTGAGACTGGTCTCTTGTCGTGAACCTGAATTTTCAGAGGCGCTTGTTAACAACAGAATGATGCCGCCTGATTCATCCTTTAATCGAGTAAGTAGGTTTGTTATGTCGATCTATATAGCGCTTACCCACAATTCAGGTCCGGAATATGGTTGTGATAGAAGACCTCCCCCGGTCTTTTTACAACCTTATTCCGGTCAGCGGTATCCGCGCTTGCCCGTCGTGGTTGCGACTACGCCCGTGTTCGGTCCTAACATTTTATTACCGCAGCATCGCCAGCAGAAGCCTCCCGGCCGCGATCACGCAGGCGCTCAAAGTCGACCGCGGAACCTCTCCGGGCCCGAGCTCGCGTGTCTCTCGCAGCTCGTGCTCAACGTCGAGCTCCTCGATGCCGAGCGGCCGACGCGGATGGACAACGATTTCGAGCGGGTCGAGGTGGACAAGACGGGCAGCACGATCGTCACTAACGCCCGCTTCAAGAGCAAGGTCCGTGAGAGCGGCCAGGTGTGTGTCCCGCCTTGTACCTGTCTCTTTGTATGTCGAACCGAATCGTGACGGGTGCGGGGCAGACGGTCGTCCACATCAATGGGGGGAAGGTCAAGGCGCTCGCGACGGGCGCGAAGGGGAAGGAGACGACGCTCCGGCTTCTCGGGAAGGGCAAGCTGCCCGAGAAGGTGACGAAGGTATGCGTGGTGGGATGCGAGGATCCCACGAATGCCGAGCTTGCGCGCGACGGGTTTGTGCGGTGCGTCCTGCAGGGCCTTGAGGCGATGGACGAGTCGCCGTTCGTGAAGATGTTGTGGTTTCCTCCGAGCAAGGACAAGGGTAGGCACCGGAAGAGGGGGAAGACGAATGCAAACGTCGCGGAGGACGTGCAAATTACCACAACGTTGTTCCAGAAGTTGAATCCGTCTCAGCAGGCGGTGGTGAGGGCGGTAGTTGGAGACAAGGAGCCGCTCGTCATTGCGCACGGTGCGGGCGGCGTTTCTCCAGACGCAGCGACTCGTCCGACACTATTTGATCTGTGTTTTTAGGGCCTCCTGGGACAGGTAAAACAAGCACGATTGCTGTGGCCCTCGACCACTGGGGGAAGCACCGGAAACCGGCATGGGTGATCGCGCACTCGAACGTCGGCGTCAAGAACATCGCGGAGAGCCTCGTGAAGCGCAAGATCGACTTCAAGATCGTCGTCTCGCAGGACTTCTACTACGAGTGGTCAGTCCAGCCGCGCAGTTTTCCGATCGATCTGCGACACACATGTCCGTTTCTCTGACCGAGTCTGGCAGGCACGAGCACCACTACGTCGACATCTCGGACCATCTCATCCAGTCCGACAAGCTATTGCACAAATCCACCGATATCAACGTTCTGTTCGGCAAGACGAAGATCATCCTGTGCACGCTGTCCATGCTGTCGTCCCCGGCTATGGACATGTGTGGTGTGTTCCAGCGCGTTCCCGTCGAGCGGTTGGTTGTCGACGAGGCGTCTCAAATCGACACTTTCGAGTTCATGGTTCGTGCACCATATCTGGCCTTTGACGCCTCGTCTAACAAGGAATTGCGTGTACGATAAGCACATCTTCCACAGGTTCACCAAACATCTCACCAAGGTGTGCATGTTCGGCGACCCGAATCAACGTACGTCGCCTGCGTGGACAACTGTGGACCGAAACTTACCTTCCTTCCTGGGAAGTGCCGCCGTACGGGAAGGAGACCGCCCCGAAGATGAAGACAATATTTGATTTCGCGCAGTTCCGTGCGTCTTCGTACTTCCTCGACACCCAATGTAAGTCAAGCTCACGGCGGTTTACTCTCCCTTCGCTTACCTGCAGCTGCAGACCGGATGCCGGTCCCGCTTGGGGACTTCATATCCAAGCACGTCTACGACTCACGGCTCAAGTCTTCCCACGCGATAACGGCGCCCAATTGCGTCAAGTTCGTCGACGTCCGGAAAGGTGCCGAAGCTCCCGCCGGGTCCAGTTGGAAGGTGCGCCACGCTCCTTGATCCCCGCCACCTAAGTCGACCTACAACAAACTCACTGGACCCCGTGCATGCCTCGCAAAGAACATGGACGAGGTGCACACTGTTGTGAACCTCGTGAAGAGGTATTATAAGGACGAGCGCAAGGTGTGCATCATTACACCGTACGACGGGCAGCGCGCAGCGCTCGTCTCCGCGCTCAAGACCGCGGGCCTGCCGCACGGAAACGTTTACAACGTCGACAGCTACCAGGGTACGTCTTCTCCCTGCTCTTCCCTCCGACCCTGGTCGGCGTCCCGATCTCGGAACGTAATCTTAATAATCGAAACAGGACACGAGGCACCGCTGGTGATCGTCTCGGTCGTGCGCACGTCCGCGCCCGGGTTCCTCAAGTCGCTGAACCGCATGAACGTCATGCTCACGCGGTGCCAGGCGGGGATGGTCATCGTCACCAACCGCGCGTTCCTCTGCGGGCCCGCGCAGAAGACGCTCCTGGGGAAACTCGCGGACCACTGGGGGAGTCTGGCTGCGGGTGCTCGGCCTGCTGGAGACTCACCCGAATCCGCGGCTTGGGTGGACGCGATGCGGGTCGCGGAGGGGACGGCGCGGCTGCCGGGCTCTGGGTGAGGTGGGAGGACGTTCTCTGTATTCTATTCTTGGTCTTTCGTAGCGACGTTGTGAAGTACAGCCAGCCGAGAACGCAGCCGGTGTTTGTTCGAGGGACAGGCGAAGCGAGGGCGTTTTAGCCAGAGAAACAAACATGGACATAGGTAGGGCAATCGGAATGGGACAATGGGAATGGGACAATGGGGATGGTATTAGCACGGAGGGAGGGCAATGGGAACGGTATCAGGGCGATGGGAATGGTATTGAGAACGGAGGTAGGCTGGTTTCGGAGCAGCAGCACGGACTGTACAGTACAGAACGAAATATATTTCTTGATACAAGTGCTACAACACCTCGTCCGGTGACTATGCATCCAAAATCCTTCCACTGCGAAGGATCAAGGAGCGTCGTGGCTCTTCAACAGCACTGAAGGTTCCGAGGCGACGTTTGAGGGCCCGGAGCTCGTCGCGTGGTCCGCCACACAACGGTGACAGCGTCTTTAAGATGGCGGGATGCCTGTGCGCTGACGGAAAGCCGGCATCGTCGTTGATCTGCACTGTCCACTACGTGCTTCCCACTTCTCAATGTCAGCTGCCGGATCAGCCCCTGAGAGCGGGGGGAAAGACTCACTTACCAGTCTCGAACAGCGAAGAGCCACCGGGACACTCGGAGAGCGGCGCCGCATAGAGGCGCGAAACGGTAGAAATGGGCTCCGCACCCAGAGCGCTCTCGTCCGTGTCAAATACACACCTTGTGGTTCAACTCTGCCAGCCAGCCCGCCGGAAACCAACTCGTCCGCCGGGCGCCCCGTCGAAATCTCCAACCGACAGGCATCCGGAACGTTCTACAGAGACAGTAAGCATGCGAAAACAAAGCAATGTCTCGGTACAAGTACTTACCTCAACCCTGCAGCCGTGCTAGACCGAGCACGAGGATTTGCTTGAGCATAGTCATGGCGGTCACTACCCGGAGTTTGTGCGGGAGTGTGCGATTGAAGATGCACCCTCGTTCACGCTCGGGGACAGGACTGGCAGACTCGCTGAAACTGACAATCAAAACTCGGATCTCCAAGCACACGGAGAATTAGAACAGTGTACTCACGCATCTCGAACAGCTGCCGCTCTCGGAAGGCCGACAAAGAGAACATGACGTGGTTTGGACGGCAATGCTCCAGCCCAAGTGCCCGCACACGACAACGTCATGGGACGCTGTGTTCCATGCCGAGTGTGGACCCAGGTCATTGACATTGCCAGTCAGCTCGCTTGAAGCCAGCTCGTCGGCCGGGCAGCCCGTCGAAAGCTCGAGTCCGTGAGAACCGAGGACGTCCTGCAAACGATAGCTAAATTGTGAGCGAGGCAAATAAACGCATGGTGACCTTAATGTGTACTCACCGCGTGTATGCCAGGCTGTTCTGTGGTCGTTCAGCCATATTGTTCTGAGTCCCTTCAACAGCTACAAGGACAAGTCAGTCAGTATCGAGCAGAGATGTACGGGCGTGCATCTAAACATACCAAATTGTGGCTCGTTCTCCGGGAGGGAATACGCTGCGCTGCATCAAGGAGCAAGTGCAGGGAGAGGAGGAATATCATTGGAGAGGGCATTGGCGAACGAGCGGGGTGAGGGCATCTGGCATGGGCGAAGCGAGACAGGGCGACTGGTGGATGATGGGATGTGCAAAGACCATGAGGCTGCTGAGGCAACAGGCCATGAGCACTCGACTCGAGCAGGTTGAGGGTTTGCATACCTTGCACTCGCGCGAAAGTCTTCGGTGCCGTGCCAGCACAGACGCGGCTTCGTTGTCGACGAGACATGAGAGGACATTGCCGAGAACTCGCACGTTATTGTCTGGGATTGCCAGACGACCCGCAAGAAGACGTTCTCGTGCTGGGCACCCCGCAGCACTTCAAGCGCACAGAGCGGTCGACGTCTCGGGCAAATCGGATTGAAGGAGGACGTCTAAATGTACGTTAAAACAGTACATTAGCGACTGAAAAACCGCGATAGATGCGCAGTGGAAACGTACTAATGTGCAGGAGTTGACGGATGTGAGGGGGCGTAGGCAGCGCGGCGACTCGCCTTCCGAATACGAGAGCAGCGAGCGGAGCGGGGTTCCGGTCAGAAACACAAGAGGATGGGGGTTGACGAGGAATGCGCCATCACGAGGAAGGGAAGTGACGGGGCGTGGGCGCATCGGGGAGCAAAGGATAAGGGGGAAGGGGGAAGGGACCGAACGGGATGGTGAGTACGAGCATTTATTGGAGCGCCATGACGGCATGTCGGCTGTCTGTTTTCCCCGAGATGTGTACGTCCGGCTGTCGCACATCGAGAGCTTGGTTTGCCGGGTGTCCCGTCCCAGATCTTGTCGGCTAAGTATCGGTCGCCATAGATCGGCTGCTAGCGCTCATCTATGAGCGTGTCAGGAACTGCGGTAATGCCGCCTTCTCCATCTCAAGTCACCGGATCTCCGAAAGGCGAGCGAGGATCGCAGGTTCCAGTGCCTCGACCTTAGATTGTAGCATTCCGGTGCGGTCGTCGGCAGCGGTCGCGGCTTGACGAAGGCTGTCTTCAGCAGGTGGACTCCAGCCGTAAGCGATAAAGTTGTCTCTTCCGGGTGATTGGCATAACCTTGGAGGTCCTTGGCGGTTTCGCTCCGAGACGCCGCAGCGTGAGGCAAGAGAGGGCTGAGGGTCCATTGTCCTGGACCAAGGCTAGTGGTGCAAGACAGCCCATGAGGCGCTAGCCAGAGACGTACCGAACCGTGTATCTCGATTCATCCGGACAAAAGCTCCGGACGTCGGCCTGGTATATTGGGGATTTATCGTGAGTGGATGGTCCGTGAATAGGGGAAAACATATTCCCGTAAGTACGTACGCACCTGCCACCGAATTCGCCTCGGTCCCGGCATGCAGCCACTGTGTGGGTACGCAAGTCCCGTTGCGTGCTTGGCACTCGCTTTGTGGCTCTTAGGCATTTCAATACTGCGTAATGATGTGTTGAGAGTGTAGCTCACATACATCCCCTTTACGCCCCACAATGTCGCTAGCAACCTCGCGCGGCGCGCCCGGAGCCTACCATTCCCACCGCGACTTACTCCGAGGGGAAGTGAGGGGCGGGTTCTACACCAGGTTCAATGAGTCTCTGTCGACGCTGATCTCGACCGCACCATACTCACGTCAGCAAAGCCCTGGTTGTAGAGATTGTGGGCATGGGGCTACTCTGGTGTCTCGGCCTCCTCTGCGGCTGGCCGGCGCACATCCCATTCTGTCATAACCCTTAGCGACATCAAGGGCGGCATTGCGACTGTCCGCTTGCTGAGGGACCTCTTGTGCGACAGCATGCTCAGGTTTATCCCCGCACCCCCGGACGTCCGACAGCGCGCTCTCCACGATCCGGAAAGCGTCCTGCCGCATGTCATGGCTGCCGCCGAGCTCCCTCCGCTCCCTCTTACCATCCCCGTCCTCAAGTTCTCCCAGTCGCATTCTAGCGACCTCATTCGCCACGCGGACAAGTAGCGCCTCTCCCTCCCGGACAGCCGGTCCCTTGCCACTCACATCTCCCGCGCCAGCCCCGGCCGAGGACCTTGTCCTTGACCCCTAGCACCCTCGAGCCCATCCTCACCTCACCCCTTGGTCTGTACGTCTCACGCGAGCCGGACGAGCACCATCAGCGCTGCGGCATCAACGAGGCACGCCACCGCCCCATCTCCAACCCAGAAAGCAAGCACACACGCGCACGGAAGATCGGTGCACTCACCTCGAGCTTCGTTCTCGACCAGCCTGCACGCCCGAGCCTCGCACAGTGCAGGGTCTTAAAGCCGCCGCCTGAGCTTCGGCTGCCGGTGATGGTTAGCGACCATCTTGGCGGTTACAGTATGCCGGCTAGGGACGGTGGAGAGGCGGACGAAATCGAGTCGTTCCCGGACTCGGAGGGCAAGAGCGAGGAGCGGGACTGGGCAAAGCAGCGGCTCTGTGTGTAGTCGGATGTCTTGCAGCATTTCGGGCGCGATGTAAGTAATGAATACAACCAATTTGAGAGCATGTATTGAGCGTTGAGGGCATGCAGGGTGCGGGGGCCGATAGGGGCCGATGGGGATGGCGGCGGTTCGAGGGCAAAGGCGACGAGCGCCCGTGACTTCCGTTTGCGGATCATGACGCCGTTGCGCGCTTACACTCGACATTGCCTTGCCTCTGCCCCGCCAACGTCTTCCGGCGAGCTTGTCCGTCTCCCACAGCGGGCTCTAAGCAGCTCTGCGTCTTGCCTGCGGCCGACAATCGGGTATACTCTGTGTTCTCTCGCCTCACTGCCGTCTTGCTCCAACTCCGCCCTGGATTCCTTTCGGCTCCGACGCATCTGGTACCTGTAGTGCTGGCGGCGCGCAGCCGAAGCGGAGGACGTGCGCGAACGCCGGGCAGGCTTGCCCCTCGTCCTGCAAGTCATGTTTTCTGTCATCTGCGCAGGTTGGGATGTGGTTTGAGGAGTGCTTGTGTTCTCGGTGAGTTTCTGCTTGCGCTGTCTTGTGCGTTTCTCGACGTGGCATCTGTCTCGCCTGGCTGGCCCTCTCCGCTACCCTCGGGGTTCCGCTGTGCTTGTTCCCGTCTCCTCTTGTCCTCGCCTCTCGCCTTGGCACCCACTTCCTCTCGCTCGTCGGTCTTCCCGTCTCCAAGCTTCAGCTCTCTTGGCTGCTCTCCCCGCCTCTATAAGCTTCCGACCTCTAGGCCCCGCTCACCTTTGTAGGCGTGCGAGAGCCTCCTCATGCCGGTGTCCGGACGCCTCAGAGGCATGGGTGGGTTCAATGCGACAGGTGAGTCAACCACCATTCATATTCGTTTCGAGGACGCGTGCCAGCCTGCGTTGTCGGCCGGATGCATATGTCTTCCGTTCCCCGTTGTACATTGCAATATACGCGTTCACCATTATTCTTTCCGCCCGTTTCTCTTTTCATACGCTCGAATTTGGTGAGTGCTTTCTTTCCTGCCTTCTGCGGCTCGGGTGGAGCGAAGCCGGAACGAGCCTCGGTCCGCGCGTCGGTCCGCGGTCAGCCCTTTTTTTGTGGCCGGCCGTACCTGCTGTCTTGTGAAGTGACCTCCCTGTCATAGCCTGCCATACGCTCGCGGGCGACAGGTGACCATCCCTCGAGCCACTCGAGCAGCTCCCACGTCAAACCGTCCAGGCTAACCGTCCCCTTCGCAAATTGTGCGCCCCGCGAGTCTCGAACCCTCGCCCTCTTCCCCCGGATGCGTGCCACTGACCATGCGGACGGCGGACGTGCTCGCGAAACAGGCCGCGTCCTGGCACTCGGACGTTTAGACAGCGACCCCCGGCTGGCTGCTTCCGGTCTTTGCCCTACCGGTAGCAGCTCGCCTGTGCTTGCGCGTCTGCTCCTCCTCAACCGCAGGCAGATCCCATGGCCCGGCCGCGGAGTCCTCAGTTGCGGGCGAGCCAGTCGGGTGGCTCTGTTGTTTTCGAAGTAATCCTTGCCCGCAGTAGGTAATGTCGCATCACGAAGGCGGGCTCGCGCGTGCCTGGCCCTTCAAGCAACCGGACGACACCGCGGTTTTCGTTGGCGAGGCCCGGGAGCTGCACCGCCGGGCGTGCGACATCTGGGAGCGCGAAGGACAAGTGCAAGCATTCAATAGACAACTGTGCCGCGTGTGTTCGGCTGCAAACCTTCAATCACGTTGGTATACGAGGTAAGTAACTGGAGCGCGTTTCAGCTGGCCGCGCTCACATGCGTGCGGGACAAGATTGACTCGCGTTCCCAAAGCGCGATCATGTCCTGGCAGAACTCTATCGGACCGGACGTCCGGTCAGATCGAGAGCACTGACTTGCAGCAGCGCCACGATTGTCCTTGCTTCGAGCGAGCTCGGACGTGAGTTCCTCTTCCTCTTCATCGCTTTGACCGCGATCCCTCGCGTCTTGTGGGCCACCTCGGCTTCGGCTCCAAGGGAGTACTCATGTAGAGGGAGCTTGTGATGGTGAGCATTCAGTCTCGGCCTGATGCGGTCAGAGCAGATGTCGGGAGGTACGTGGCATGCATATACACAGCTGAGCTCTATGCGGTTGCGAGCATACTGTTTCCATCTACAGACACATCCAGCGACCTTGCCGCCCATCCTCCGGTTGCTCCTCTTCCTCTCGGGTGACGTCCGCGTCTTCGGTCTAGGGTCGTCTCGCGCGGTGGCTTTGGAAATGGCTAGGTCAGCGTTGCGGATCTGCGGGATAAAGTAAAATTTCCGGAGGTGAGAATATTAGGCCTAGCGTTCTCCGTCCTGCGATCGTACGAGAGCTCGGCCTCTCGGAAGCTCATAGATCACAATCATCCAGGGCTGCACCGCTGGCCGTCCATGACATGTCACAGGATAATTTCTGGCTTTATTTGCCGGCTGGCTTATGCAGTGTTCTTCTTTTGGATGCTGAGTGCTAGCCAGTAGTTATTCCACCGTGCATTGATGAGAGTCGAGTGCAGAGCCCGTTTGAGCGAGTCCCCTGATGCAGAACCCAGACGAAACCGCGTATCGTGCCGGTAACACTGTATTTTCCAGGCCGGTCTCGTCCGAGCCTCAGGCTCGCGAACTTGAACTCTCCTTGTCATCTTACCCTTCTCATCCTGCCTGCACCCCTCGGCCCTCGATTTTTCCTGGCGATGTTTCATCTCCGGATCCAGACGACCGGCAAGGGCAAAAGCTAAGCCGGATGTGCGATGGGCGGCTGGAGCGGGATGTTGGTAGGTACGCGATACGCATATATGCGGCTATATGCGGTTACCAACCTACAATTTCCATTTCCAGTCACATACGCCGGACGTCTCGCCGCCCGTCTCCGCTTACGGCTCGTTTTTCTTGGTTCTTGGATGATGTATATGTCCGGGGACCTAGCGTAGCACTGTCACCAGTGAGCCAAGAGGGAGGGCTCAAAAATACATTCCGTCCCCGTCGCACACTTGACCGAGGTGATTTTTGTGATACGTACATGATTGTCGCTGGGACAACATAGTAGTGGGAGAGGGCTGAGATGGAGCGGGCCGAGTGGCTGCCGGCCGAACAGAGTCCGCCGTCATGCTGCCATCAATTAAGAAATAACCGGTTGGCTGCGGGCGAGCTTGTATTGGTGAATGGCTGTCCGAGCGGCGGCCGAGAGGATTGCTTCTAACAGAGAAACAGGTGGATGAACAGGGCTGATCGCGAACTTGTCGGGCAGTGTGTGTAGCGTGGAATCATCCCAGTGCCCAGACAAGCCGGCAAGTGGGCGAAGCCATGAGTCACCTTGGACTTGAGGTATGCGTCTCCCGGGTGTACCCCCTAGACGAGGGGGAGTTGCGGTGGAGATGCGGTTCGGCATGCTCTCTTTTCGAGTCGCGCGAGCGCAAATGGATTCCCAGGAATCAAATGGCTGCTCCTACAACGATTGTGACTAATGACGCGAGTAGCCTGGAAACGGAGTGAAGAGAAGCAACTGTGTCATAGATCAGAGCTCAATTTCGGCAGGAACAAACTCCTCCGAAGATGTCATCGTGCTTTCCAGCTGCCTCAGGCTGGTGACCGGCTGTTTGGGCCTGGGAGACATATGCGAAACAGGGTTGTCCCTGTTCGCCGTTACCTATCCGGAATGTACTGTCCGAAAATCGGAACTTGGAAGGCCGAGTGGTTTCACTGCAGCACGTACCTTTGTGGTAAGCGGCCATTCGCCCCATCTTTCTGCCAAGAACAGTCGGCGGTCGTCTCACTTGAAGGTCTTCCGGAGGGGACATGACCTGCACATGACGCTGTTTATCTTCTTCAACTGGTCGTGCACGAGCCGCATTCACGGGACGGCCGGCTTGAACGCGAGGCGCGGCTGCCTTGTGGGCTTCGCTGTTGTGAGAGCATGCCGTGGGGGACGTCATGCTCATGGCGATCACTCCACGGTCGAGAGACCCCGGACCCGGAGTGTTGCATGACAGAAACGAGTCGCCCGGCCGCTTGGCTCCGCTTGGGTGGTTCAGCTGCAGGTCATGATCAAGCAGTCAGCCAAGGTCAGGTATCGGCATCACCTGCCGGATGCTCACCACGAGGCTAAAACGATGCCATATCCAGATGACGCGATTCCTGAAAACATATTGGTCCGTGCAGCACGGACACGGACCGTGACGGAAAGCACCGCGGGGACCGATGGATTAGCCACAGGTACGCAGACCCAAGCCTGGATCAAGTGAACTCACGCCGATTGTCGGTAACCACACTGTCAGCATCCGGACGGACTGCGCCCGAGATTGAGAAAGGCGCTCTTCGGCGAGGATAAAAATTGCGAATGGTCTGTGCGTGGAGGTCTCCGGGGCCCTGGGCGAGGAGGTAAGTATTTAAAGAGAAGGAAATGGAGGGATCGACACTGTCCAGCTCCCTTCCCCGCCGCCTCTGCAGCCTCTACGGTCGCTCTCGCTGTGGTGTCGAACTGTAAGTACGGCGTAAATCGGTCAGCGTTGTCACGGTCTTTGTCGACTTACAATCTTTGTTTTGCGTTTCCGTAGTGCTCACGGCCCGGCCGTGTCCTATTTCGATAGGTGAGGTTATATTCGGAAGGAGAGGGAGGGAACGGAGAGGACGGACTTTCGTAGCCGTACATGTGGAAGTTGTACACATTTGCATGCGACAGGCCCACTGGGGCAGGCCTGCGGCAATGAGCCGTGTCGCGACTAGTGCTGCGCGCTGTCCGTCGTACAGCGTGACGATGCACACCTTCAAGTTGCGCTCATAAGGTTCACGTCGTGCTACACCTCATCCACGTTCTTTGCAATGCATGCATGGGGTCCAGTGAGTTTGCTGAAGGTCGGATTAGGTGGCGGGGATGAAGGCGGGTGGCGCAACTTCCAACGCGACCCGATGGGTCGCGGTGGGAGCGGCGCGGCTGCCGGCCCCCGGGCGTAAACTCTAACGCACGAGCCCAGGACGAGATCTAAGATTGTGACATGTGAAAGCGCGTCGTTGGGCGCTCTGCCCACCATCTGCGTTTATTGGACGAGGCTCCTCTGCTCCATGGTTCTCTTCGACGCTTTGTCTGTGTGTATGCTAGGCCTTGTATCTTGCCAGGGCCCTGATCGCCGCACCCTCAAACTGGATGGGATCCTTCGCGCCCGATGACAGTGTTGAGCCACCTCTCCCTCGAAATCGGCAGCATGGGTGGTGATGACACGGCTTCCGCACGACCCTGGTTTCTACCTTGTCCTTCTGCTGCACGAGGCGGCCCCGCATCTCAGAATGGGCATGCTGATCCCTGATTACACTGCGAAGCGGACCCGTGCGTCATCTTTGGTTCGATTCAAGTCGAAGGTGCGCATATCTCTCTCCAAAGCGTGTTCTTTCCAATGCAAGCCACTTGTTTGAGGGCTCTCACAAACGGATTGGTTTTGTGCCTATCGCTCTGACTGTACGCGCCTTTGTGCCTTCTTGGAACTTAAATCGAGCCATGGAGTCATACTTCGCCCGGTGGATCCTGTCCTCCCCCCCTCGCCACCAGCATGCCGACGTTCACCCAGAAAGTCGTTCCTGGGCTCCCCGCCGATGTACCCGTCCAGCGGCTCAAAGCCGACTCTTGCCTCGCTCTCCTCGAACGACTCGGTCTCTCGTCGTTTACTGGCACTGGTGACCCCATCTTGCTGGCCATCTCGTTCCGATTGACAAAGGGCGGGTTCATCGAGGCCATCGCCCTCGCCGCCGACACCACAGTCTTCCAGGTCACCGTCACCAAGAACACGTCTCACAGCGACCTCGCGTCGGTGCTCACCCACCCGCGCTGCCTCTTCGTCGCCTTCGACATGGCCCGCGTCGCGCTCCTCCTCCACCGCCAGTTCGGCGTGCACATCCGCGGTGTCGACCTGACCGCCCTGGCGCCCGAACCCGACCCGGGAAGCACAAGGCAGCACCCCGCCGTGACCCTCGCCCAGGACCTCCTACCTCGCCCAGTCTACAACCAAGGCATCTGCGCATTGTTCTACCGCAGCACCAACAAGGACCTCTGTCTGCGCGCCTGGCTCTCTGCCCGGTAAGTTACGTCTTCCCTAGATCCGGAGTTCCCCCGTACAGTATCAGCGTGGTGGTCAGAGTACTCGATTCTGCACGAGTTTGGGGGCGATTCCGGGAATGGTTCTGGACACGATTCCGGTCGCCAGAATCGTGCAGAACCGCGCAGAATTACAGAAGCGGCTCCAGAATCACTTCTGTCCCCAGAATCACCTCTGGAGTGGTGGTCCAAAATAGCGCGCAGAATTGCATTTTCTAACCATGGGGCGGTTTTGATGGCGATTCTGGTCTCAGAATCACCCCAGAATCGCACCCGAATTGTCAACTTTGACCTCTCCTATATTATGTATGCGCGTTCTGACGGACACTCATTACCGCAGCATCGCCAGTGAATGCACCCGAGAGATCCAGCGCGAGCCAAAGGTTGACACGCGCCATCTGACGGGGCCCCAGCTCGCGTGCCTCTCGCAGCTCGTGCTCAATGTCGAGCTGCTCGATGCGGAGCGGCCAACGCGCGTGGAGAACGACTTCGATGCAATCAAAGTGACCGATAAGTGCAGCGTCACGCTGCGTAACGCCCGCTTCAAGAGCAAGGTCCGCAAGAGTGGCCAAGTGCGTGGATCTACCTCGCCTCCTATATCATTCTACTCGTAGATTGCAGGCTGACTAGCGGGCCTGTGGCAGACGATCGTGC
Source organism: Ganoderma sinense ZZ0214-1 (assembly GCA_002760635.1). Taxonomy (NCBI): domain Eukaryota; kingdom Fungi; phylum Basidiomycota; class Agaricomycetes; order Polyporales; family Polyporaceae; genus Ganoderma; species Ganoderma sinense. The sequence continues at coordinate 931,388 of AYKW01000009.1, forward strand.
ACATCAATGGGGGGAAAGTCAAGGCACTTGCGATAGGGGTGGAGGGGAAGCAGACGACGCTCAAGCTTCTCGGCAAGAGCGAGCTCCCGGACAATGTGAAGAAGGTGTGCGTGGTGGGGCGTGAGGACCCCACGAATGCCGAGCTTGCGCGAGATAAGTTCGTGTTACGCGTTATGCAGGGTGTCGAGGCGATGGACGAGTCGCCGTTCGTGAAGATGCTGTGGTTCCCTCCTCCGAGCCAAGGCAAGGGCAAGGGCGGGCACCGGAAGAAGAAGGCGAAAGCGGTGGAGGAAGACGTGCAGATCACGTCGCCGTTGTTTCAGAAGCTGAACCGATCCCAACAGGCGGTCGTGAAAGCCATGATCGGTAAAGCGGAGCTGTTCGTCATTGGACACGGTATGTATGTTGTCTTGACCAGACAGTCGGTCCGGCTGACACCGGAGGGTTTGTGCCGTCCAGGACCTCCCGGGACAGGAAAAACAAGCACGATTGCTGTGGGACTCGACCACTGGGCGAAAACTCGGGGGCGAGCGTGGGTCATCGCCCACTCCAACGTCGGCGTCAAGAACATCGCGGAGAGCCTCGTGAAGCGCAAGATCGACTTCAAGATCATCGTGTCGAAGGACTTTTACTACGAGTGGTCAGTCCGTCAGCTCAGTTCATGGCCGCCACGACCCAACCAACCCCCGTGTCCCTAATCGATCCTCGTAGGCACGAGCACCACTATGTCGACATTTCCGACCACCTCATCCAATCGGACAAGCTATCCCACAAAAACACGAATCTTGACGCTCTCTTCGGCAAGCAGATGATCGTCCTGTGCACACTCTCTATGCTGTCGCATCCTTCCGAGGCTATGAATCGTGTATTCCAGCTCGTCCCTGTCGAGCGACTAATTGTCGACGAAGCATCCCAAATCGATACCTTTGAGTTCATGGTGCGTGAACAGTACAACCCATTTTACGTATCGGCTCATTTGGAATCATGTGTATGGCAGCACATCTTCCACAGATTCTCAAAATCTCTGAGCAAAGTGTGCATGTTCGGCGACCCGAATCAACGTACGTCTGCTTCGTGAGCAACCTGGGCCGCAACTTATCGTCCTCCCTCGGAAGTGCCGCCGTACGGGAAGGAGACTGCCCCAAAGATGAAGACGATATTTGATTTCGCGCAGTTCCGCGCGTCGTCGTACTTCCTCGACACCCAATGTAAGTCAAGCTCACGGCGGTTTACTCTCCCTTCGCTTACCTGCAGCTGCAGACCGGATGCCGGTCCCGCTTGGGGACTTCATATCCAAGCACGTCTACGACTCACGGCTCAAGTCCTCCCACGCCATAACTTCGGCCGCCTGCGTTATGTTCGTCGACGTCCGGAAGGGGGCTGAAGCACCCGCCGGGTCCAGTTGGAAGGTGCGCCACGCTGCTTGATCCCCGCCACCTTAGTCGACCTACAACAAACTCACTGGACCCCGTGCGTGCCTCGAAAAGAACATGGAGGAGGTGCACACCGTTGTGAACCTCGTGAAGAGGTATTATAAGGACGAGCGCAAGGTGTGCATCATTACACCGTACGACGGGCAGCGCGCGGCGCTCGTCTCCGCGCTCAAGACCGCGGGCCTGCCGCACGGGAACGTTTACAACGTCGACAGCTACCAGGGTGCGCCCTCTCCCTGCTCTTGCCTCCGGCCCTGGTCCGCGATCTGATCTCGGAACATAATCTCAATCCCCGAAACAGGACACGAGGCGCCACTGGTCATCGTCTCTGTCGTGCGCACGTCCGCGCCCGGGTTCCTCAAGTCGCTGAACCGCATGAATGTGATGCTCACGCGATGCCAGACGGGGATGGTCGTTGTCACGAACCGCGCGTTCCTCTGTGGGCCCGCGCAGAAGACGCTCCTAGGGAAGCTCGCGGACCACTGGGGGACTCTGCCTGCGGGTGCTCAGACTACTGGGTCGCGGTCACGGTGTGGAGCTGACTGCTCCGACGCGGTCTGGGTGGACGCGATGCGGGTCGCTGAGGGGACGGCGCGGCTGCCGGGCGCTGGGTGAGGTTAAACTCTAACGGACAGGGAGATTTGGTTATCGCGATGCTCTATGTGTTCTATTCTTGGTGTTTCGTGGCGACGTTGCGAAGCTCGCTGCTATGTTCTTGCTATCCTGGCTCTGGGATTTCCTTGAGTTTTCCTGGCTCTATCTGCTTTGTATGTGGTCAGCCGTTTGATGCGAATACGAGATATCTGGTTTATGGATAGGACCACGATCGATCCTGGCGGCCCATTCAGAGGTAAGGTTAAACACACACCATTATCCATCTCGCCGTGCGATCGTCCTCTGGAACCACTCTCGACACATCATTCCGTCCTCATCGGTAGGGACCTCGTGTGCCGGTGCTCTGGACATAACGTCAATATGACTTAACAACGAAGCGGTGTGGGTACTCCTCCGACACCTGGGGTTCATGGGCGAGAAAAGGTACGTCACTTGCCTTTGAAATCTCTGATCGTGAACGCCGTTCTGAATCGCTGCCCCGAAGGGCGGCTTGGTGCTGAAATCGGATGCCGCTCCCGGCAACCATCCCAAACGTTGGACTTCTTCTCGCTACGCTGCTGTCGCCGGCGTGGTCTGGGCCACCGCTGTCAACCACATAACGCGAACAACGAACCTTATATACCCCAGCGCGGAGAAAATGGTGACACCCTCGGCTCCCCGTCGTGCCACTCTCCACTACCACCATGTCCCTCACCGTCCTCAGCACACAAGGACTCATCCCAGGGTACGACGAGACGGTATCCGTCGTTCCCGCACAGTCGGGGGCGTCGTACACCATGCTCCACGACATCCTCAACACCGGCTCCGGGACCAAGGTGCTCGGCGTGTGTCTGCGGCTATCCAAGGGTGGCACCATCGAGGCGCTCGCACTCGGCACCCCCACCATAGTCTTTCTTATCTCCTTCGCCCCGCCCGCCCCTACCGGCCGGAAGCCCAACAAGGGCCGCAAGTTCCCCCACCGCCTTGCGGGGGAAACCAACCTCCGGAGGGTACTCGAGGACCCCCACTGCCTCCTCGCCGGCTTTCACATGCCGCGCCTCGCGCTCCTCCTCCACCGCCAGACGTCGGCACATGTTTTGGGGGTCGACCTCACGACCCTGCACTCCAAGGCGACGCGCGAGCATACCTCCGCGGCGGACCTCGCAAGCACACACCTGAGCATGCGAGCAGACAAGCATCGCATACATGCCCTCTGGCTCCGAGAAACGGACGACGACCTCTGCCTCCGCGCATGGCTTTCCGCATGGTGAGTCGCTTCCACCTTACGGACTACACGACGTTGGGTGGTCGTTGACACGGGTTGGGGATCTTGCAAGCCTGGCGGAGAAGCGCATCGACGCGATCGCGAAGGCGGCAAAGGTCGATACGCGCCGCCTACCGCAGCACCACCTTGCGTGCCTGTCGCAGCTTGTGTTGAACGTCGCACTGCTTGAGAAGGACAAGCCCACCATCGCCGACAACGACTTTGAGGATATTGGCTTGAACTCGCAGGGCCAGGTCGTCCTTCACAACAAACGGTTCAAGACGAGGGTGCGAGCGAGCCGCCAGGTTCGTGCTCCGCGCTTACTTTTACTTTTTTTGATATATTAACAAGCGCTATACGTAGACCGTAGTGGAAATCAACGAGGGCGACACCAAACTGCAGGCAGTTGGTGCGAAGGGCAAGGAGACGTCTCTCAAGCTCGTCGCGGGCAAGTTCAACGCTGGATCCGTGAGGAGGGTGCGCGTCATCGGGCGCGAGGAGGCGACGATCTCGGAGCGGTGCTGCGACGAGCATGTTCTCCTCCTCTTGCAAGGAAAACGGTCGCTTCTGAAGTCGCCGTTTGTGAGGATGCTGTGGTTCCCCGACGACCCAATAACTGGCACGGAGGATGCCGAGTCTGCGACATCATCGAAAACTAAAGTGGAGGGGGACATGTCGGCGTTCGAGAGGCTAAATGACAGCCAGCGGAAGGTCGCCCTCGCGATGGTTGGGGACGACCAACCTTTAGTAGTCGTTCACGGTCAGTAATGTCGCCTGTTTCACGTCTTGTCTGCGTTGTATGCTAACCCCTGAGGCCTGAACAGGGCCTCCCGGGACAGGGAAGACGACGACAATCGCATGCGCGCTCAGGTATTGGCAGAGCTGCGGACAGCCGGTGTGGGTCATTGCGCGGTCGAACGTAGGAGTCAAGAACATCGCGCGCAGCCTCTTCGAGAACAAGAAGAAGAAGGCGGGAAAGCCGGCCGTCGACTTCAAGCTCATCGTCTCGATGGAGTTCCACTTCGAATGGTGCGCCCCACCCCCCTCTCTGTGTGTTTAGTTTCTCATACTGATGCACCATTTTCACAGGCACGAGCACCTGTATTACGGGATCGAGGACGACCTGATCCGGACGGACGATTTCGGGCACGGGTTCGACCCCAGGAACCAGATCGGCGAGACGAAAGTCATCCTGTGCACGCTGTCGATGCTCTCGAATCCCTGCCTGCGCGAGATGGGAGTCTTCGCCTACAGGCCTGTCGAGCGGCTCGTCGTGGACGAGGCGTCGCAGATAGATACGTTCGAGTTCATGGTGAGCTACCAGTCGTTTGCTTTACTCTGAGGAGTGTGGCTAAGAAGGGATTCCGGAATAGCACTTGTTTCACAGCTTCTCGAAGCTGGAGAAGGTGTGCATGTTCGGGGACCCGAAACAACGTGAGTCGCTCTTGTCTTACTTAAAGGTGACTATATGCGGCCTCAGTGATGTGACTGCGGGTCGTCGTGGACAGTTCCACCGTTCGGCAAGGAAGTGGCACCGAATATGCAGACAATCTTCGATTTCAAACATTTGGACGCATCTTCGTACTTCTTGGATACTCAATGTAAAGTCCACGTTGAAACCCTCCGCAATTTAGATTCTGCTCACATAATACCTCTATTCCGTGGCGAAGACCGTATGCCTGTCCCGTTGGGGAACTTCATCTCAAGGACGGTGTACGACTCGAAGCTCAAGTCCGAACATGACGTACACGACATCAAGACAAGCAAATGTGTACTTTTCGTCGATGTGCGCAAGGGGGCCGAAGAGCGCGCAGGGGACAGTTGGAAGGTGCGCGCGCATATATGCACATTAATTATCCGTCGATTGGCCCCTCCGCTGACTGGTACTTAACTGTCCCAGAACACGGAGGAGGTGAACACCATCGTCAACCTCGTTGAATCCTTCTACCACGACAAGGAGTTCTGCATCATCACGCCGTACGACGGGCAGCGCACCGCGCTTGCGGAGGCGCTCAGGCGCGCGAAGCTGCCTGCGGACTTTACGGACAAGGCGGAGAGCTTCATATACAACGTCGATAGCTTCCAAGGTGTGATCTCCCCTACCCACCCACCACATTTCACACTCGAGTCGTCGCACTCCCCCACTGACAATGCACCGCGTCCTGTCCCCTTCACCCAGGCCACGAGAAGCCGTACGTGATCGTGTCCGCGGTGCGCACGACCGCGCCCGGGTTCCTGCGCTCCGTGAACCGCATGAACGTCATGCTCACGCGCAGCCAGGCGGGCATGGTCCTCGTCACGCAGCGCGCGTTCCTCCGGGGCGCCGGCAAGAGTACCCTCCTCAGCCGCCTCGCGCACCAGTGGGAGCACCGCGTCGGCGAGAGGGCCGCGTGGGTGGACGCGATGGAGGTCGCGAACGGGAGGGCGGCGTTGCCTTGGTCGCTCGTGCAGCCGCTGCCGCTGGTCGGGAAGGAGATGGGGGAGGTGGGGAAGGATGGGAAGCAGAAGAAGAAGCAGAATCAGGGTGGGAGAGGGAGGAGGAGAAGGGGGAGGGTGGGCGCGAAGGGCATCGAGGCGGTCACGAAGGGTATACAGAAGCTGAAGGTGGCGGTGTGAACGGCACAGGAGGAGTCAAGTCGTACACGCTTGCACGAGAAGGTCTCCGTGTTGTATTTGGATGGATTTTGTCTGGCGGTTCGTTATCGCATGAGTGTTTCCGTGGCTCCAGTGTAACATAACCGTGTAACATAGTCTGCTACATAGGCCATCCAACGAGGTAGCGCGGTACTTCTCCTGGACGTCAACGGTCAGGGTTCAGCTTGGACCAGTTTTTATTTTGGGGGGGATGTAGCAGTGGGGAAGGCCCGGGGATGGTAGAAAGTAGCGGACTGAGCGGATGGAGAACAGACGGGAAAGTGAATCCAACAATGAGACGGGGTTGTAAGTGGACTCCGGTCCTGAATTGGACGCGATGAAGGACGGGGGAACGCTGGCCGTGCCATGGACTCGGACTGTTGGCCGAGTGTATACAGCGAGTCGGACAGAACATAACGAAAGAGCGCACGAGCAAGTTGTCGCCGTGGTCTATGACACTACAGACTGAAGACGTAGCTTAGGTTAAGTGTCATGTGGTTGTACAATACGCTGTGAGCGGCTCTACCTTAGATCTAGAGACGTGTCAAGTTCGGGCTCGGGTTGGGATTGAGAGGTCGAAGCCTCTTCCTCTTCCTCTTCCTCAGCTTTCCATTCCCATTGCTTATTCAGCGCTGTCAAATCGAGGTCATTAATATTGACCGTCTTCGCGTTACCACAGCCTGACGTCCACTTACGGGTGCTGAAGTCCATGTGCAGCCGACCCAGCCGCAGCCAGGTCGGGAAGCAGCTGGCGATGTGGTCCGACCACCACTCCCTCTCCGCTTCCCAGTCGTGGATCTCGACGGCCAGCTGGTATTTCACACCGTGCAAGGTGTCGCGGCTGGGGTCCCCATCGGCTGGTACATCTAGCGACAGTTCTTCGACCGTCCGAAGCCATGTATCAACAACGGGGCCGAGGGCGTAGAGGATTTCCGTAAAGGTCTCGCGGGTGAATCGGGTGTGACCGAACGGCTTGAGTTCGAGGAACGGCTTGGGATGGCGGGGTTTCCAGGAGGTGAGGATCGACCTGAACTCATCGAGGGACCTTTCCGGGTCTTTGGAGAACTCGGGGGTGAGTGAGATGTCTAGCGTTCGCAGGCCCGAGCATGAACTCAGGTCTATTTTACCCTCCGCGATACTGCTGGACACGACAGTGGACATATCTTGCCCTAGAAGTAGTAAAGTCAGGGTCTTTTGAGGCTTAGTGACTCGGCAGGCTAATGAGAAGGGGCATGCGTACCGTGTGCTGGCTCGTCACTATTGGCAGGCAGAGGAACCCCCAGAGATAGCCACGTCAAATGCGGCCCGCGGGTTCGTACGAGTTTGTCTGCTCCGTACGTGGCGATGCCCCTAAACTAAGAATACGGTCATCTCGATGTCACATTGAATCATCGTAGCGCGATGCGTACCCATAGCCTGCGAAGTTTGGGGGCAAAAGGAGGTAGAGTACGTCCATCAGGCAGCCACTCCGGCTCGCTCGTAATATCAGTGCCGGGATAAGACCCGCCGGGGGTGAGCCAACGCACGAAGGAGCACGCGAGATTCTCCAAGTTGGGTAAACCATGGAGCATTCGCGCAAATTCGCTGAACGAACGGAAGGTCGTGGAATACAGGAGGATATGCGAGATGCCCGTGAAGGATGAGAGAAACCTAGGGAAGCGGGGATGGAGCGGGATGTACGGGAGGGACTTGGCCTTTGGGGGGTCGGGGGTCGGGGGTACCACGCCATGTCGGATTCTTGAAGACTGCCTATATCGAGCTGGTAGAGATTGGGCAGTTTTCCGGAGAACACGACAGGGAAGAGTGGCAGGATGCTTGCAGTGGTCTGGAGAAAATGCCCGACGAGGACGACTTCGTGCACGTAGCCACGTAGATGTTGTCCGGTATCGAGGATGGCGGAAAGACGACGGAGGGAAACGCCGTCGGATAGCTGGACCTTGTAGAAAAGCATCCTTTGAGCACGAACGCGCCAGGATCGACACACAAGAGAGCAGCTTCGGAGTGTGGACATGTCCTCGAACGTATCAGAAGCGTTGCCGGAGTAAAGCATATCGATGATGCTTTCGCAGAGCTCGGTGGGGATGTGGAGGGTTGATTGTGTCGATTCTTCCATATCCGAACCGACATCGACCTCGAATGGTTCGTCCATTTTTTGTCACAGAAGTAAACATGTACTGGACCAGAAGGAGGGAAGCAAGTGGTAGATGACAAGTTTACGCTACCTTACTTTCCCCCAGTCGCATTGTAATCGGATATTTCGTCGGCGCTGGGTTCAAATCTCCGGGCCGTCTCTACCGCTTCTGAGCACTATCCGACGTCGTACATTTACCCAGCTCACGTTCCGTCAAAGTTTCGAGCGAGCAATCTATATTTCAGGCGAGAAATATACATGAGGCGGTAATCACTCCCTGTATCAGTCATTCACATTCATTCCTATCCAGTTACACTCCGCGCTCTGTTCGCGCAACGCGGGGCGGCGTTCACTCTTCATCGAATACAATCGCCCTGACCTCAATCGACTGCCTCGTCGGCGCATCCGGCGGACTGCCTGGGTCCTTGAACGCCGAGTGCGCACACAACCGTGCACGCCCCCCTTCCTCGTCGGAATCGAATATCTTGATCAGCGCGACCTCCTCGGGGCGCTGGTCCGCGAGATAGTGGAACCGCATCGCCGCGCTGTACCGCACGCTGAACGTGCTCCCCACGCGGTCGGGGTACACGAGCTTCACGGAGACGAGGTCGGCGCCGTCGGGGGCGAGCGTGCGCCAGTCGGCGAGCGCGAGCGGGGTGTGGGCGACGGGTTGCGCGATGGGCCGCCAGACGTTGATGATGCGCACACGCGAGGTGGCGAGGAGGCGCGAGGCGGTGGAAGGGGGGAGGTGTCGGTGGACACGAGCGATGCTCGCCTCGGGGGTTTGGTCGACGTGGACGCGATCCTGAACAGAACGCAATGTGGTGTCGTTGGTTAACCTGCGTATTACTAGAGGGCTCGGGGAAGACGTACGACGGGACCACGCGCGCCGAGGTTGTCGAGTGTCTCTGTCACTGCGCTTCGCCTGGGGACGACCGATACCCAAGTTGAGCTCACGCTCTATGCATTAGTATGAAGAGAATATAGTAACTCACCGAATCGTATGGTCAAAGATGACAATCCGCTTTCCCCCCGTGACGGCCTTGAGCAACTCCTCGACCTCGGCATAGTACTTGGTCTTGATCACCTCAAGGTCGGTGAACGCCTTCTCTACGCTCGGCCAGTGCACGAACTGGAAGCCGTTCTTGTCAAGGGAATACTCACTCTCTCGCCCGCGCACGTCGTGTACGACGACAGGACGGGTCTCGGATCCGAGGTTGTTGTGCGCGACGCCGGCGGGAGGTGTGAAGACGTATTGGTACGGCTCGTCGCTGCCAATGGGAATGTAAAAGTTCATTGTCGTCGTGACATCCCGTGGGCCTGCGAGTGTTGGAGACCCAGTTACTTTTTCCATGGTGGGAGGAGCTGCGCGCGAAAAGACTCGCGGATGTAGAAGGTCTGCGAGTAACGGGATAAGGTATTGAGGGAAACTCGTACCGATGTGAAGATGTACATGATATCACTTTACCTGTGGACAGTTGCTTATTGCAGGGGAGATACCGAAAGGTGTTGCCTTTGACACTGGCAGTCCTCAACCTGGCGGAAGCGAGAAAACGCATGGGAGGAGAGCAAGAGGAGAGTGTAGGATGGTGCATAGTCGAATTTGAAGTCGTGGGATACGATATTGAAAATCATCGCGGCTGTACCATCTCTTCGGCGAAAGAAATTCCGAACCCCGCCGAACACTGCAAGGAGCTGGTACTATCTCTCGAGAACAATGTCGACATGGTGTAGGTAGTGTACGCGCAGTTGCGTGGTGGCTGAGGCGGTTTGCCGGTAGTCTCCTTGGTTGATGTACGATGCGCGCTGCCGGTGTATCCGGGCCACATTCTGATAAGATCAGGTGAGCTTAGTCCTTGCTCTAGATATTTGAAGGGGAGCGCAAGGTCCTTAGGTGTCCTAATTCAAGGGCCTTGCGTTGGATAGATTGCGGAATGTTGGATAGCGGCGCCGGCGCCGCCCTTGCTGCGGAAGCACAGATCAGCGGGTAGGAGCGCATCGGAGGTGTTTCTTCGGTACCTGTGATTATACCGAGTCCGCTCTCGAACAGTACGACCAACGCGACAACGGGTACAAGCACACAGCCACAGTCCTCAGCTTCGGGGTGACCTAGTCCTGGAAGGCAGACCACCCATGATGAAGACGCGCGCACGCTGGCGACACCCTTGGACACTGGCAGACAATGCGAAGATAAATAATTGATCAATTTGCGCACATGGTCGGAATGCATTCAGTCCTCGGGTCGTCAACGCTCAACCACAAACAGCACCAGGGCCACGAAATCCGGGAGCACTTGCTCCCGGGCCTTCTCCGTCCCTTTCTTCTGTGCAGTATGCCGGCTGATCTGGCACAGGACGCCGTGACGATGCGCAGCGGGGACGAACGCCAACATGATATGACACGACGCTCCGGCGATGCTAGAGCGGGTTTCGATGTGCGACGGAACGTCGACTAGGGCCGCGCGCGCGCGAGCTGGCCTTGAGGGGCGAATTGCGTGTGGTGCGCAACTATAGTCGTATGCTCGTCCAAGTCCTAGTCGCAGCCTGAGCACCAGAGGATAAGAGGCTGGCGTGAGAGATGACAGGATACTTGGGCGACTACACACCGGAGGCTTCCAATACTGAAGTCTCCCGTGGTGCTGTCGGCCGGTGAGGTAACAATCTGCGCATAAATCCAAATCCGTTCAGTCGCTCAGAACTCTCCCAGTTGAGTGGATGTGGCAGAGAAAACGTCCGCGTGTTGTGTCCCGCCGCTCTTTGCTCCTTCGTATGCACATCACTGGATGCCCGTCGTCAGTGAAGGACTGAGCTGACCATGCCTCTTGCTTGGCCAGTGGTATCCAAGACATACACTACTCAAGGTGTACAGCTTGACACCGACTGGTACGGTGTACCAGGCAGACGGAGCGGCTAAAAAATGGTCTCCGCCAATTGGGCGATGGGTAGCAAGCGCTATGCCCCACCTAGGCCCGGCCGCCCAGGAATGCGGGTGGAATTCATACGAATAGAAGTACAGTACTATGATTGAACTTTGACTAACGTTCCGTTCTCCACGGCCAACGCAGGCGTGGCTTCGGATAGGGAGGTGATAACAAGCACGTCCCAAGTGTCAGACTGCAGCTCTCCTACTTCCTTTGTCTATCTTGCCCTTGAAACCTGGTCCGGTAATTGCCAAACTGCATGGACGAAATACCCATACCCGGGGTCCAGGTAGAGGACTCGAGGACGTCATCCATCCACATCCCAACCGAGGTCTGCGAAAACATCATCGATATGCTATACTCGCACGTCACCCCCGATACAATGACCAACATAGGCACCCTCCATAGCTGCGCTCTCGTCTGCCGCGATTGGCGCGTTCGCTCCCAAAGGATGCTCTTCTACCAGGTCCAGCTCGCAGACACCACTTCCTTCCATCACTTCTCCACGATCATTGACAACGCACCGCATCTTCGCGACTACGTGTACGAGGTCGAACTGACCGGATACCACCTCCACAACACAACAAGCATTTTAGCCCCTTTCCTGGCAGTCTTCGCGGGAAAGCTCCCCAACCTCTTTCGGATAGATGTTGTGTGCATTCCTGACACTATGGAGACACGCTTCTCCAAGACGACGGGTTCACCGAAGGCCAAGGCTCTCCCATACATCCCTCTGCATCCCCGCTTCCCAGCATTCCTCTCCGCCTTCACAGATGTGTCACTCCTTTGCCTCGAGAAGACCACATTTGTTACCTTCAGTGAATTTACACGGATGCTTCATGCCCTCCCGAAATTGGAGAACCTTATGTGCTATTCCATTCGCTGGATCGCCCCCGGTAGCTCTCATCCTGGGGCTGATTTCACAAAGCAACCTAAGGGCACTTTCATGCCAAAGCTTCGAAAGCTATTGGTACGTCTCATGACCATCACGATCTGTTTGAAGATCGGTGATCATTGTGTTTGCATTTTCAGCTCAATGATGTCACCATGTATGGGGCGCAAAGGCTGATATGGATAGGCGGACCACATCTAACCTTGTTGAGAATGACAATTCCTTTGCCGGATGATCCAGAGGAGCTAGCAGGTGGTATGTGACATACTATTCTTCCGAACCGATCCATTGGTAGTGATGCAACTTTGTCATGTGAACAGATGGAGGAATTGACTTAGGTTCATGCACCGGACTCAAAACCTTGAATCTCCGCCATACACCGCAGTTCTCGATAGATGCGCATGGCAGGTTTGTCACGGAGCTGCTGGCCTCATGGAAACCGCAAAATTTGGATCCAATTCTGCGATTGATTCCCAATAACGAGTATAAGACCACTTGTGAAGGTTTTGCAGAGGGTTTGCGCAGCCTCGGAACTATTGCCGAGGCATGGCTTCAGACACTTGGAGAGGCACCTACTGCAGGCGAAATTCAGGATCATCAACAAGTAAAACATCAGTTGGAGATTTTAATGCACGAGTGGGAGGCTAAAAGAAGGTGGTGGATGGACCATGCGGAGAGTTGTTTCCCGACCTGGTCAAAGCTGGGACGGCTGGAGGTGAAATTTCATACACGTCAGTACACATTTCGTGGTGGTTGTATCAGCTCAGACTTATATTCGCACTGGCAGCGCAAATTGCATTTGACAAATGGGCGAATGAGGAACCTCCAAAATTGGACGCTGTTGTTCCATCTCAAGTTGAAGAGGTCAATTCAAGTTCCCTATCCAAGGTAACATCGAGTCCGAGATTTTCAGCGATGGCATCCTGCTCAATTTGCCTCACCAGGATACCCTTTCCCCCAGATGACCAACAAATACAAATGCCGCGATCCCGCTTTGCAACAGCCATCATCGCTCTTCCTCCCCAAAATCATTTGTATCACTGACATGCAGCAAGCTGCCTCCAAGTCTCCACATCTATTTTGAAGCCTGCTCCAAAGATCAAGATCATGTTCTGTGACAATCACTAACAATCACGGACACAACAATTCACCAAATTCTTCCTGTCCTTTCTTGCTCCGACAATCGTCCTCGCTTCCTCCACATAGCCTTATCATTCCTTGTCCTACGTCCTCGCCTCCGTTCTAAGGCGGCTCTCCGTCTGCCTGAACCGTTCTCCGGCCCTTCCTCTCCACTCCTACTGTAACCAATGCACGCAATACCTCGACCGAGCCCTCCTACCCATCCGCCGCAGAGGTGGACCACGACGTCGACCCCGCCCTGGCACTACCGCCCACACACACACCCGGATTCCGATGACAGCGCTCGTGGCCTCCTTGACGTGCGGTCTCATGCCCCGTGCCCCGCCCGAGCGGAGGTCACCATCTACGACACAGTAACCACCCGCGGATGTACCGTAAGCCCGCAGGACGTACATGTCTCCGCAACTCGCCCTAGGCCTCGCCTAATCCTGGAGCACAACAGCCAGCGCTGTGCACATCGCGTACCGGTGACCACGCGCACTAGCATCGGGCCTTGAGTCGACCTCGCGCGCGCGCGGAGACTCGTGATCGCTCGCCATAGTGCACTGTCAGCGTCGCGACGGGTCGACGTTAACGTTCGCCCTCTGAAACCGGCCGGTGGCGACACCGCCAGGGTGCCCCTGCTATGCTCACGCTCGTCCGAGGCCCCGTCGCGCGGCGTCGTAGCGTCCTGCACCCGCACTGGCGCCGCAACGCAAGAAGGGGAGTAGAAATCCAGGGGGCAGGTGCTCTCGGGGTTCGTCGCCGAGGACTCGCAGTTCGCGGTCGAGGACCTGAGGGGCGTGGGCCGCACGCGCGTCGCGTTCTTGTTGTACTGTACTCGGTACTTAGGCCAGGGCGCAGTAGGGTATCGAGTCGAGGAAGTTTTCCAAGCGGGACGAAGCAGTGCTCGAAGAATAGCGGAGGGATGGGCGGAGGTGTGCGCGGAGGCTGAAGGGGAAGGAGAGGGAAAAGGCCGCAGAGAGCCCGAGTGCACTGCGCACGCGTATATGAAATGAACGGAGATAAGGACTGCCTGCGTCCCGGATGTATGAGCAGATGTGTCCGATTATTTATCGTTGTGTTGTCTGCCCGATGGCATCGTGTGTATGCGCACGTCGACGTCGAAGTCGTGAATAAGCTGTATTTGAGGTGTCGGTTCAAGCCAAATGCGAGACAGGGAGACAGGGAGACAGGGAGATAGGGAGACAGGGAGACACGGGCGAAAAGAAGAAAAAAAGTAACGTTCCCAATTCCGAGTCTGCGCAACGTACAGAGGGAGAGAGCGCACGCTGCACGATCACTGCGGATGAATAAGTATATCTGTTTGAAAAAGGTCCGTTACGGTCTCTGTCGGTCTCGCGCCCGCCCTCCGCTAGTGGCAAGCTGGCGCATTGCTGCCGATGCTCGCCCGACACTACCGTCCGCGGCGCATGGACTCGAACATGCAGCAACTACGGGTCGTGCCTCCAAGTAGGCTCCCTGGGCTTCCCTTCGCAATGTCCGGACATGCGCTCGACGGCCTGTTGCGGGCTGACGCGGGCACACCGACATCGAAGGAAGCAGCAAAGAAGGGTTGAGAGGGGCAGGCGGCAGAGGTTTCCATCATTCCGGAGCTATGATGGGGACGCGGGGTCCTGGTGCCACCCGCGCATGCACCCGCATGGCTCAGATGGGGTTATGTGGGTTGGATGTGTCCCTTCGGACGACGTGGGGTGTAGGGACAGGTTGAAGATGAAAGGGGAGACGCACGAGGAGGGGATAGCAGTACGGCTGTGGGTAGTATGACGCCCGCTGAGTCGGGTACCGACGAATCAACGTCTAGGCATGCCAGCCCTAGTGCACGCAGAGGAACTACATCGTCGAGACTCGTGTAGTTGCATGAGCCTCTTTCTGATACCATCGCGATACTCGAGCCCATCTAAGATGTTGTAGCCGGCAACAAGTCGCGGTTGTGGCCTCATACAGTAGGAGGTACGCTCGTTCTGGTCCTGGTCGCAGCACCGGAGGATAAGAGGCTTGCGTGCGAGCTTGAAAGTACTTGTGATAATCACAAGGAGTGGTCGTGGATTCAACTATCCTGACGAGAGTAGCAGTGCTGGCATTGGTGTTCCGATCGACGGGTACCGATGCTCTACCGGAGCGGCGATCGAGGTCCCACTAAGAAGCATCTGAGCCAGTCACGAAATATGAGGAACCAGGTGGTGGATAGCAAAGGTGGGGGTCATTAACAGGGCGCGGTAAATGCTTTCGCGTGGCACGAGCACGATGTTCGGGCGAAATGACAGAGCAAGGTCATGGTTCAAGCGACGATAATGCAGAAACCACCTTGCAACAGAATACTGCTCACCCGGAAACATGTCCGGTATCCTGTACACACTCTCTGCCTCCATGACAAACCGCTTGTCTCCAGGGTACTACTCGGCCTTGAGACCACCGCGCCCGGGCTGGGTCCATGGATAAGGTAAGTTGAAGGGACGGCATGGACTGAGGATTCCGTACCTTTGTAATGCCCACGATGGGTCATGGCCCCATGAAGTTGAGGGCCATGGCCGCGGCGAACGCTGTAAGGATGGGTCCAGATGACGAGGTCGGTGCAGGAGTATGAGGTCGTTGGACCGGCCGTGTCGTTCAGGATGGCTTTTCAGACCTTCGATTAAGGGGAAACCTCCAGAGAGCTGGTATAAAGTCATAAGTGGACCGGAGGGCAGGAAACAGATGACGCTCTGGGAGAACACTGGAGACCGGGAGACCTGCGGGAGACAAAATCGTTGGCACCGGGGACGCGCGTCTCCTTGTGTGGTGTTGTTTGTGCCGGTAACACTCGGCCCGGAACGTCGCTCAATGTTTGTTCACCGTCCGTGTCGACGCCTGATATAAGTACGGCCTGCTGCTAACGACCGTCTCACTGCTGCAGGAGATCTCCTTCTTCTCAAGTCCTATATTCATCGAAATTAGCTCATCCGACCGCTCTCTGAGGCCTCTCAATCGTTGACGCGTGGAATCCACGAGTCTGAGCTCTTGCAAGTTGCTCCCATTCCGAGCGGAAGTCCTTCACTCTGTCTATCCGGGGCTTCATATAATGGTAAGTTGCACGTCTATAATCTGTCTTGTCTGACCGGTTCTGCTGTTTAGCGCTGTTTCAGGACGGGTTCGTACAGTTGCAGGATAACTTGATCATCTAAATCTCAAGAATGACCTACATATCTCGACCATAAATATAGTACTTGCAAATGTTCCGCCAGTCGCTCCGGATCCTTGCAGCCCATCTATCTGTGCACACGAAGCAAAGTCACGTACATGTATGCCGCACGGTGCTCCCGTGATGACGTGCCTATGCATGTCAAGCCATCCGGCCCATCGCACGAGCTGCGTGTCTCCTCCGAGTCTGAGCCCCCTATTATCAACGCCGACCGTCTACTGACACCTTCTTGTACCGTGAATACTTGCCCGGCCCCTCGATCTTCGGCCTCCGCCCTACAAACGCATCATGAAGAGTAGAGTAGCATGTCTCTTTGCGCTCTTCCATCTTCGTCCGTGGACTACCCTGGGAGCGGAGACCGACGCGGTAGCGATGATCCTTCCAAGGTTCAAGGGTGTCCAGGTCAGGCGACGAGCTCGCAGCACGGACAACCTGTCCTCTGCGCGCTCGCAGCCATCCGGAGGCGGTACGGATGCGATGGGTGGACAGAGAAGGAGACCTAGGCGTGGTGGATCGAGGCGGTTCTGTCAAGGTGTCTGTGGTGTGAGGGTGTTCTCACAGCATTGCGACACTTTTCACTTTGTATCGCCTCCAATGCGGGGCGCGGGGGGGTTTCGAGTAGCTATGGATGACACTGAATATTTGAGGAAATACACAGCGGAGGTTTGCAATCCTGAGTCCTTCGATGGTGCTGAACATCCATGCGGCCGCTCTCTCAGCTGAGTGGGTGTGGCGGAGAGAATCCTCTTGCTCATTGTATATACCTCACTAGATACACGTCGTCAGCGAAGGACCGAGGAGACGATGCTTTTTGCTTCACCAGTGGTATCCGAGACCGGTGGTGTAGAGCTTGATTCTGACTGCAGCTGACAGTGGTCTCTGCCAATGAGAGACGTTGACGAGGTCCGGGAAAGCTGCTTGTTTACTGGTACTGTAATATTCGGGGGGATGCTACCAAAGGCGGTATCGATGCTCTGCACCGACCGCCCAGGTATTTGAGTGGGTTTCGTCTGTACAGCATTATTGAACTCTAAAAAAGGTTCAGTTCCGCGCAGCCAACGCAGGCCGCAGTGCGAGGGACAAGGAGGAGGTAATAAGCACGGCCGCCTCAGCGTGAGGCTGGCTCCCTTCCCTCTATTATCCATCCTTCCGCGGTCCACTATCTTCCCCCCAAACTACCGCCTGACCACTGTCAACTTCAATGGACGAAGTAATCATGCCCAGCGTAGAGATGGAGCACTCAAAGCCACGACTCCTCCACATCCCAACCGAGGTCTGCGAAAATGTCATCGACATGCTATACTCCTTCCAGACGGACGACACACGTGAGAATCTTTCTGCCCTCTACAGCTGCGCTCTCGTCTGCCGGGATTGGCGTGTTCGCTCCCAAAGGATGCTTTTCTACCAGGTCCAGCTCGCAGACACCACTTCCTTCCAGCGCCTCTCTAAAATCCTCGAGGACGGACCACACCTTCGCGACTACGTGTACCGGGTCGAACTGACGGGATACCACCTACACAACACAACCAGCATTTTTGCCCCTTTCCCAGCTGTCTTCGCTGGAAAGCTCCCCAATCTCTTTCGGATAGATGTAGTGCACTTTTATGACACTGAGGAATCACGTTTCTCCGGGATATTGGACTCACCGAAGACCAGGGCTCTCCCATACATCCCTCTTCATCCCCGTTGCCCAGCATTCTTCTCCGCCTTCACAGCTGTGTCCGTATTGAACCTCATAAATGCCACATTCCGCACCTTCACCGAGTTCGCTCGGATGGTCCACGGCCTCCCGAACTTGAAGAAACTCACATGCTATTCTGTCCACTGGATCGCCCCCGGGGGCTCTCACCCCGAAGCCGATTTCACGAAGCAACCTAAATGGGCAGCCGGGAAGGACACCCTTCCGTCCTTTGCACCGAAGCTTCTAGAGCTAGAGGTATGTGTCACAACTGCCATGGTATGATTGGAGACTCAGACTAATGAACATTGTGTCTGTATTTTCAGCTCTCCAATATCGCCATGTATGGGGCAAAACAGCTGATATGGACGCGCGGACCTCATCTGACCTGGTTGGCTCTGGCCATTCCTGTGTTGAGTGATCTTGAGGAGCCAGCGGATGGTATGTATCACGCTATTCTTCCGAATTCGAGCCATTCATAGTAACAATTTTTTCCATGTTGACAGGCAGTGTAATCGACTTGGGTTCATGCACCGGACTCGAAACGTTGAATCTCCTCCTCACATCACAGTTCTCGATCAATACACACGCCAGATTCGTCACGGAGCTGCTGGCCTCGTGGAAACCGCTTCACTTGAATCCGGTTCTGCAATTGTCTCCCGAGTGTCAGAGCGACACCACTCGTCAAGACTTTGCAGAGGCTTTGCGCGGCCTCGGAACCATCACCGAGGCATGGCTTCAGACACTCGAAGAGCCACCTCCCTCAGGCGAAATCCAGGACCATCAGCAGGTGAAATATCGGTTGGAGGTTTACATGCATGAGTCGGAGGCTGAGATAATGTGGTGGCTGGACCATTTGGAGAGCTGCTTCCCGACCTGGATGAAATTGGGCCGAATAGAGCTGGGAATGTCTATGCGTGGGTACACATTCCGCGGTGGTGGTATCAACTCATACTTATATTCCTGCTGGCAGCGCGAGACGAATGGGCTGATGAGGAGAAATCTCCACGGTCGGAGGCTGTTGATCTATCTGAAGTTGAGGAGGTCGAGTCCGATTCCCTATCAAAGGTAAAAGATTGATTCCAACATTTCTAGCGATGATATCCTGTTCACCCCTGCCCCATCAGGACGCTCCTTCCCCCCAGATGATCGAACCTGCATAGACCAATATCTCTCGGAATCGCAACCCCACTTTAGGACACCCATCGCTCCCCCGTGGCGCAACAGTCTCACTGCCACGCAGAAATGTCTCTTTACCCCCGTTTTCAAATTTGTTCTGGAGATCAAGAACATGGTCTGTATCCTGACGCTCACAGACACAGCGACTTGCGGTATCCTTCCTACCCTTCATGGTCAAATAGACGTTTTCCCTTCACAGGCTCGTCATTCATTCTTCTACATCCTCGTCTAGTATGCTCTACGGGCCTACAGCGACTCTCCCTCTCCTTGAACCCATCTCCGACCCCATGGCCACGGTCTTCCTCCCCACTCCACTGTACATGGCAATCAACGCACGCAATCTCTCGATCGAGCCTTTCTACCCCTTTGCCATGAGTTGGACCGCGATGTCGACCCCACCCACTACCGCCCATCATGTACATGCCGCCATTCCGAGGACGACGCTTGGGGGCGCCCTCGATGTGCCTCTCCGGAACGAAGGCCGCCATCCGCAGAGCACTCAAGTACTCACCGGCACCCCTGGAGACGCGTGGAAAAGTCAGCAGCTCCGCGCCCGAGGACTCCTGCAGCGACGATGTCACAATCGGCACTGTGTGCACATTGCGTACCATGCGCACTGGTACTGGTCCTGGAGCTGAGCGCTGATCCCGCACGCGTCGACCGTGACGGCGCGGAAACTCGCGACCCGTCGCTATAGTCGACGTCGACGCGCTCACCTCTCGACGCCGGCTGCGAGACGGCCAGACTCGGAACGTCGTGCCATTCTCGCGTTCGTTCCCGCTGCACGACGTCGTGGCTTCCCGTGCCACGCCGTCACAGAAGGAAGGTGCGGAGAAGGCCCGCAGCCAGCTGCTCGCAGATTTCGTCGCCCTGGAGTGGTTCACGGTCGACCTGAGGCCTAGGGGCGCGGATACGGGCCAATAAGCCTTCCTGTTGTACTGGATGCTGCTCCGACCAGGAGCACGTAGGGCACCTGGGAGGTTTGCTGATCTGGACAAGGAACGGGGAAGCTCGGTGGAGGGATGAGGAGAGATGGCGCGTGCGGAGGCTGAAGGCGAAGTGGGAGCAGGGGAGGGAGAGGGAGAGGTAAAGGGAGAAGACTGTAGAGGGCCGGGTGCGCCATGCGCGATGGGCGCAGATGAGGGCTATGTTCCGAACATTTGTACAGATTGGTCGATTATTTATCTTGACATTGTCCGTCCGAGGATGCCGCCTGTATGCGTGTATTTACGCCATGGATAAGCTATCGATTCTGGCGACACACAAGACAGGAAGTCGCTGCACAATCATTGCGATCGAGGGAGCACCACATCATATATGCGCACAAAAATGCGAAGACAATATGGACTATGCCTGTCGGTCTCATCCCCGCACTCCGGCTACGGCGAGCTCGCGATGCCAGTTCGACTGTCTTGAGGGTGGCGAGGGGCGCAGGTGACGCGAGACACTCCGGGCCCATGGGAGGCCGACCTATTGAGGACTGTACCCCACAAAAGCGACCAAGGCAACATCACTGCTCGTAGAGTCGCTGTCTCGAGTGGGTTGTCGGTATTCCAGGTAGACATGATTGATACATAACGCCGAGGAAGTACCTGCAGGTACAGATGCAGATGTGCTGTTGGACAAGCGATAGACCAACCTGCCGCCCGTTCCGAAGCAGCGCTCCGATGTGGACGTCGGGTAAAGCTGGACGGCGGCCAGACGACAGGATGTTTTTGTGACATTGCGGAGTATGGTAGCAGTTCAAGAAATGACAATACTGAAGCCACGAACATCACTCACTAGCATTCCGGTGTGCGTGTGCCGTCTGCATCACCATTGCTGATGCCCACCTGCCCCTGCCTCAGTCTCCACTGAAACAATCGTGATATTCCGGGGTTTGAGCTTGAAAACTCGCAGCCGTAGCATGGTAAGCGTATCAAGAATGCACGCCGCCAGGTAGTGAAAGAAGCCCAGGAAGAGACGCGAAGACCTAAGACTACGAGAGGAGTGCAATGATACTGAGTCGAAGTTCAAGTTGGACTGCCACCAGAAAGTCGATTACGTTGAAGTCAGAAAGCCTCAGGGAAATCCGACGAGCGAGAGGTACGGCGGCCTAGTCCTGGAGCAGCTGATGAGACGATGATCCACAGAGGATGTAACAGAGACACAGATGGGCCGTGGCCACGGTCGTGACGGTCGTCGCCTCATCATTGTTTGGTGTTGTTTGCGTCCGTAACTGCCACCCAAACAAATATTCGCCGACCTCCACACCCTCCCCTAGACCCGCCTCCAGCAATAGACGGTCGCCGAGGTATACAGCCAGCTCTCCATTAAAAGTGTCCTAGAGGTTTCTATTCTTGCGAAACACACCCTCATCTGCATGCTCTTGCCCATCGGCCGTCTCGACCTGTGGCACTCGTTCTCCCAGATCCATCCAGCAAGAGAGGCCCTCCTATCCGTCGATCGAAGCCTTTTCCTCGATGCTTGTCTTGGGGTGTTCTCGCGAACTCGCCCGCATCCTGCCAATGTCTCGCAAGCTGGTCACAAGCAAGGACCACTGGCTGTAGTGCTACTATGATCTCCGTGCTTTCACGTTGAGTATCGGACAGGCGTTGGGTTTCTGCATATCTTGGGTACCTCACAGTAAGCACCGTCTCCCTGCCTATCTGAATTGCCTGCTGTTCATGCATTACGGCCTGCAGACAACCTATCTACGCACATCTCCAATCCCACTTTGAAGTGCCTGGCTCATATCGCGACCCCGTGTCCCGGAGACTTGCCCCTCTCTGATAACGCTCCCCGTGGTACTACATATTGAACAGCCGTATGTCGTTCATCTAACTTTTGCCCCATTCCCTTCCCCATATCCCCCAGCAGGCTGACGGTCGCACGACCAAGTCACTCCACGTCGAGCCTTCATCGTATTTCTGCCCTGGAACCTGTCAGGCGCCGTCACCTACCGAGGCTTTCCATGGGGCCATCGCAGTCCCCTGCTTTAGCAGCATCCACTGGTGGCAGAGAGACCATCTCTCCGTTCAGGTCAGACTGTGGCTGCGTGGATACCGAAACGCACCTCCGCACTGCACCGAAGACAATCTCTTGGGCCGGGAGGACCTGACACGAAAGGTGCAACATAGTTTTATTCTCGATTATCCCCCGAAAGTACCCTTAGCGGGATGGAATGGTCGCGCCCGAGCTTCCCCGGACGTATGTGCGCGGGCGAAGAAGGCCAGCGGCATTCTCTTCTGGCCGCTTCCGTGGCGAAACACAGTCTTCTGATGACTATCTGTGCTCGTAGGGCAGCTTGACAGGACGCTCGTCCCTGCAGTTGGTGGCATTGCGATCCACCGATGATCCGGCCTGCATACATACTCCTGTTGTACCCTCCTGCACGACGTAGCCACAGCCAGCTCCACGGTCGCGGCCTCAAATCCACGGCCTCATGGACCTCGGGCCCTCATTCCACGTCGCGCTAGATCTCAGTATCTGCGGCACTGGCACTGCGATATCCCTCCCTCGCTCGTCCCGCTTCTCTACAAACCGGAGACGGAGCAGACGACGGGGCATGGGTGCGACCTCGTTCATGCGGATAGTAATTGTAGCTTCCATGTAACCACATGGGTATCCCCGCCCGCCGACCACTGTCCGTTTGTGCACGCGACTCGGAGTCTGCGCGTGCGGTTGGGCAACGCCCGATGCCCATGACACGCCGTCGCTCCTTGCGCCCTATCTCCTACGATGAATTCGAAGCCCCTCTCGCATCCAGGCCCGGACGAACAGCATCGTCCGACGCGTGGGTAATGCACCCGATCCTCAGGTTCTCCGTGTACGTACACTCGGCCGCACGGCCAAGGGCGACTGGTTATCGATAGCGGTATTGGATGGAGGCGGTGTATGCGATGGTGTAGTAAGATCGCGGGGACGGAGAAGCATGGCGCGTGGTAGACGAGGCGGTTCCCCGAGGAGGTCTTCGGTCGATATATGCGAGCACGCGATGATAAGGGCGGCATTCAGGTGAGCCTATTCGTTAACTTTGGCCGGGTGCCCCCTGAGCTGGGCCTTCGGTATTCTGATCTACTTTTACCCTCCGATGTATGGCAGCAGGATGACAGCCAGAGGATACGGCACCTCGATAGTCACTCCCGCCACGTAGCTCTACTGTGCGAGTTCGGAGGAAGGCTGCGCTCACGATCATCCTACTCAGTGCAGCCTTGACATCGGATCACACCCCCACTGCCCACGGTGCATACCGGCGCCTTCAGCATACCTGTAAGTCCTCGCCACTGGTTATCGATGGCGGCGGAGGCAGTGTATGTGGTGGTCGAAGACGGTCGAGCGGACGGACAAGCGCGGGGCATGATGGACAAGGCGGTGTCGTGAGGAAGCCTTCGGTTGATACAATTGTATGTAGGTGCGCGCAGCAGCGTTCCGGAAGCCTCGCGCGACACTGATCTTTCGCGCCCATATTTCTCCTGCGAAAGCCATAGAGTCTATACAGCAGTTATCCAGAATACGTGCATAGTGGCGCTAGCCTCGCTATTCGAAGATGCATCATCCCGTTCCGTGACGAAGATCATGAATGCGGCGGCAGCTCGCACATGAAGACAATAGTAGTTGCAAGGTTCAAACCTGCCCAGGTCAGGCGACGAGCTCGAGCCATGTACGTCCTATCTTCTACGCCCTCGTGCCCACGTTTATCGCGATGTCGATAGGGAGGCGATACTTACGGATGCGATCGAGTGGGACAGAGTTCTGTCAGGGTGTGAGGCTGCGTCCGGGCAGATATGGGCAGTATTGGGGCAGCCGTTCACTTTGTACATGTACCGCCTCAAATACGGGGTACGGGGCAGCGGGGGCTTCGATCAGCTCTTGCCTATCGGTGGATGACACTGGATATGATTTGGGCAACTACACAGTGGCGGCTTGCGATCCTGAGTCCTCCGAACGAAGGTGCTGTTAGCCAGCGAAGTGACAATCTGCACAGAATCCAAAATGCGTTCGGCCGCTCTCTCAGCTGAGTGGGTGTGGCGGAGAGAACATCCAGGTGTTGTGTCCCCCGCTCTTTGCTCGTTGTATGCGCATCACTGGATGCAAGGACCAGGCAGGTAGGGCCCTAACTGCTTGTCGAGTGGTATTGTAGCGGGGAGACAGTGCATACAAAGGGCAGTGCTCTGCTCCGACCACCCAGGGATTCGGGTGGAATTCGTCAACAGAAGTAGTACAGTATTATTGAACTGTAAACAAGGTTCAGTTCCGCACAACCAGCGCAGGCCATGCTTCGGATCGGGAGGAGATAATAAGCACGTCCGCCTGAGCGTGACGCCGGCTCCCTTGCCTCCACTATCCATCCTTCCACGGTCCACTATCTTTCCCCCAAACTGCGGCCTGGCTACTGTCAACTTCAATGGACGAAATAATCATGCCCGGCGTAGAGATGGAGCACTCAAAGCCCCCACTCCTCCACATCCCAACCGAAGTCTGCGAAAACGTCATCGACATGCTATACGACTTACATACGTACATCACGCGCGAGAATATTTCCACCCTCCACAGCTGTACTCTCGTCTGCCGTGCCTGGCGCGTTCGCTCACAGAGGATGCTATTTTACCAGGTCCAGCTCGCAGACGCCACTTCCTTCCGTCGCCTCTCCACCGTCCTCGACCATGCACCACATCTCCGCGACTATGTGTTCCAGGTTGAACTGACCGGATACCACCTACACTACACAACAAGCATTTTCGCCCTTTTTCCAGCCGTCTTCACTGGAAAGCTCCCCAATCTCTTTCACATAGATGTAGTGCACTTTGACGACACTGAGGAATCAAATTTCTCCAAGACATTGGACTCACCGAAGGCCAAGGCTCTCCCATACATCCCTCTTCATCCTCGCTTCCCAGCATTCCTCTCCGCCTTCACAGCTGTCTCAGTATTCTACCTCCAAGATACCACATTCCGCACCTTCAGCGAATTCGCACGCATGCTCCACGGCCTCCCGAACTTGGAGCAACTCACGTGCAATTCCGTCCGCTGGATCGCCCCTGGCGGCTCTCACCCCGACGCCGATTTCACGAAGCAGCCTGAATGGGCGGCCGGTAAGGACACCCTTCCCTCCTTTGCGCCGAAGCTTCGAGAGCTATATGTACGTGCCACAACTGCTACGATATGGTCGGAGACTGATGATCATTGTGTTTCTATTTTCAGCTCTTCAACATCGCCTTGTATGGGGCAAAACGGCTGATATGGATGCGCGAACCGCATCTGACCAGGTTGTCTCTCGCAATTCCTGTGTCAAGTGATCCTGAGGAGCTAGCGGATGGTATGTGTCACCCTGTTCTTCTGAACCCGAGCCATTGATGGTAACACAAGTTTTTCCATGTGAACAGGTGGAGGACTTGGCTTGGATTCGTTTACTAGACTCGAAACATTGAATCTCATCCTTACATCGCAGTTCTCGATGAATGCACATGGTGGGCTCGTCACGGGGCTGCTTGCCTCGTGGAAACCGCTTCACTTGAATTCGACTCTGCAATTGGCTCCCCGGTATGAGAATATGACCACTCGTCAACGTTTTGCAGAGGCTTTGCGTGGTCTTGGAACAATCACCGAGGCATGGCTTCAGACATTCGAAGAGCCACCTCCCTCGGGGGAAATTCGGGACCATCAGCAGGTGAAATATCAGTTGGAGGTTGTAATGCATGAGTTGGAGGCTGAGAGAAGGTGGTGGATGGGCCATTTGGAGAGCTGCTTCCCGAGCTGGGTGAAGTTGGGCTGGATAAAGTTGACCTTACTTACACGTGAGTACACATTCCGCGGCAGTGGTATCGACTCAGACTTATATTCCAACTGTCAGCGCGAGATGCATATCGCAAATGGGGCAATGAGGCGGAGCTTACACAGTCGGGGGCTGTTGTTGTATCTCAAGTGGAAGAGGTCGAGTCTGGTTCCCTATTGAAGGTAAAATATTGACTCTGAGATTGTCAGCAGTGACGTCCTGTTCACAATTGCCTCACCAGGATGGACCTTCCCCCCAGATGATCAAACCCGCATAGTCACAGCGGACCATTTTTCGGAATACCGCAACCCTACTTGACAACATCCATCACTTCCCGCGAGCGACTGTAAATATTGGTATCATGCAAAACACTGTCTCTTTACACTCCTTTTCAGTTCGTTCCGGAGATCAAGATCATGTTCTCAATTCCTAAACAGTCACAGACACGACTCGCCAAATCGTTCCTGTCCGTCCTGTCGAAGGCGTGTTCACTTCACCTCATTATTCGTTCTTCTACGTCCTCGTCTACGCTCTACGGCGACTCTCCCTCTCCTTGCATCCATCTCCGACCCCATGGCCATGGTCTCAGGCTTCCTCCCCACTCCCACTGTACACGGAGTTGGACCGCGACGTCGACCCCACTCACTACTGCCGGCGCCATCATGTACACACCGCCATTCCGAGGACAGCGCCCGGGGGCCCCCTTGACGTGCCTCTCACGCCCCGTGCCCCTCCCCAACAAAGGCCTCCATCCGGAGAGTACTGAAGCGCTCACCTCTGGATGAATAGAAAAGTCGGCAGTACCGCGTGACCGTGTACGGACACCACTCGCCTCCGCGAGAAGACTCCGGGTCCTGCAGCACCGACATCACAGCCGGCACTGTGTTCATCGCGCGCGTACCACGCGCACTGGCTCCCAAGTCGAGCTAGCGCGCCCATCGCCCTAGTCAACTGCTGGTGCGTTGACGCCGCACACGGTCGACGTTCCATCGCGCGTCAAAACGGGTGCAGCATTGTTGCCGGAGCATCGTGTCATGTAATGTCTGCGCTCACCCTTGTAGCGCGTCGTCACAGCAGCTTCCTGTCCCAGCGCAGCCACAGAAGGAAGGGGAGAAGGCCCGGAGACAGCTACCCGCACATCTCGTCGGCCTGCAGCGGTTCGCGGTCGAGGACCCAAGCGGTAGTACGGCCGCAGTCCCATGCACATTCCTGTTGTATCTGATGCTGCTTAGCTAGCCAGGAGCTCGTAGCGCATCGGGGAGGTTTGTCGATCCAGACGAGGCAGTATGGCGAAGCTTTGTGGAGGGGTAAGGGGAAATGGTACGAGACATGCGCCGTTGTTTCATTCTCCATTATCCCCCGGAAATACCCTTCGTGGGAGGCATGGACGATGCGTCGCAAGCGCGATGTCCCCCCTACGCTCGGCTGTCCAGGAATTTGTATGAATAGAAGTGCAGTATCGTGATTGAAGTTTAAACAAGGTTCTGTTCTGCACACCCAAACCAGGCTGCGCTTCCGATGGGAGATGATAACAAGAACGTCTCGAGCTCTGTGAGACAGCAGCCTTCTCCCCTGGACTATCTTGCCTTTAGCTCGAAACCTCGTCTGGTCATCGCTAACCTGCAGGGACGAAACAATCATGTCCAAGGTCCAGGTAGAAGATCTAAAGCCGTCGCTCGTCTATATCCCAACTGAAGTGTGCGAAAACATCATCGATATGCTAGACTCGGAATTGATTGTCGACACGCTCGAGAACATTGCCACCCTCCATAGCTGCTCTCTCGTTTGCCGCGATTGGCGTGTTCGCTCCCAGAAGATGCTATTCTACAAAGTACAGCTTGCAGATACCACTTCCTTCCATCGCCTCTCCACCATCCTTGACGACAGACAACATCTCCGCGACTACGTGCATAAGGTTGAACTGACCGGATATCACCTACATAACACAACAAGCATTTTCGCCACTTTCCCTGTAGTCTTTGCTCGAAAGCTCCCCAACCTCTTTCGGATAGAGGTAGCGCACATCCCTGACACTCCGGAGACACGGTTCCCCAGGACGTTGGTCTCACCGAAGGCCAAGGCTCTCCCATACATCCCCCTTCATCCCCGCTTCCCTGCATTCCTCTCCGCATTCAAAGCTGTGTCAGCACTGTACCTCGCGGAAACCACATTCCGCACCTTCAGCGAATTTGCACGGATGCTCAACGGCCTCCCGAATCTGGAGGAACTCGCATGCCATTCTGTCCGCTGGATCGCACCTGGTGGCTCTCACCCTGGCGCCGATTTCGCGACGCAACCTGAATGGGTAGCCGGTAAGGACACCCTTCCTCCCTTTGCGCCGAAGCTTCGAAAGCTATCGGTACGTATCACAGTCACGATCTGCTTGGATATATTACATAGTGATCGTTGTGTTTGCATTTTCAGCTCTGGAACGTCGCCATGTATGGGGCAAAAAGGCTGATATGGACACGCGGACCGCATCTGACCTTGTTGGAGCTGACAATTCCTCCGTCAAGTGATCTCGAGGCGCTCGTGGATGACGGTATGTCTCACCCCATTCTTCCGAAACCGAGCTATGGATGGTGATACGTTTTTCCCATGTACACAGGGAAGGCACTCGCGATCGACTTCGGTTCATGCACCGGACTCAAAGCATTGGAACTCTTCTTTACATCACAGTTCTCGATGGATACCCATGGCGGCTGCATTGCGGAGCTGCTTGCCTCGTGGAAACCACTACGCTTGGATCCGGTTCTGAAATTGTCTCCTGCGAGTGAGAATGGGACCACTCGACGAGGTTTTGCAGAGGTTTTGCGTGGTATCGGAACCATCATTGAGGCATGGCTTCAGACACTCGAAGACCCCACCGCTGCAGGCGAAATTCAGGACCATCAGCAGGTGAAATATGAGTTGAAGGTTGAAATATACGAGTGGGAGTCCATGGGAAGGTGGTGGATGGACCATTTGGAGAGCTGCTTCCCGACCTGGGTGAAGTTGGGCCGGATAGACTTGATCTTACTTACACGTGAGTGCGCCTTTCCGTGGTGGTATCGGCTCAGACTTATATTTGCACTGGCAGCGCAAGGTACATATGACGAATGGGTCAATGAGGTGGAACCTCCACAGTCGGGGACTGTTGCTGTATCTCAAGTTGAAGAGTTCGCGTCCAGTTCCCTCTTGAAGGTAAAAGATCAATTCCAAGATTTCTAGCGACATCTCGCTTACACTTGTCTCATCGGAACACTCCTTCCTCCCAGATGACCAAACCCACATAGGCCAACGTGTCTCGGAATCGCAACCTGGCTTTAGGATAGCCATGGCTCTCTCCCCGCACGGTGGTCGTGATCGCTGTCATGCAGAAAGCTCTCTCTTTTCAAGATCGTTCACCATTCGGAGACCAAGATCTATCGCTGACAAGGCTTACATACGCAACAACTCGCCAAAGTCTTCCTGTTCTTCCTGGTCAAACAAGTGTCTTCACTTCCTGCATTAACATCATTATCAATTCCTTGGTATGCGGCAACTCCCCATCTCCTTGAACCCATCTCCCACCCCACGGCCACGGCCTTCCTCCCGAATCCTACTGTAACCAACGAGCGCAATCCCTCGATCAAGCCCTTCAACCCCTCCACCGCACAGGTGAACCACGACCGTGTCGGCCGCGCCCACTGCTACCGTGTCGGCTGCGCCCACTACCGCAATTCCGACATCGAAGGATCGAGGCCTCCTTGACATGCGTCTCATGTCCCGTGCCCCGCCCGAGCGACCGTCACCATCCGCACCGTACCTCCGCCTACGGACGTGCAGAAACGCCAGCAGCATCTCGCGACCGTCTGGCGCGCACCACTCGCCTTCGCCCGAGGACTCCTGCAGCGTCACATTGCGTACCATGTACACTGGTCGTGGAGATGAGGCGCTAGCGCTGACCCCGCGCGCGCGGCGTCGTCGCGGAAACTCGCAACCCTTCGCCATAGACGTTCAAGGCGCGTTCACACCTCGAAACCGACCGCGAGACCGCGAGACCGCCAGAACGTCGTGCCATTCTCGCGTTCGTCCCCACCGCGCGCCGTCACAGGTTCCCGTGCCATGCCGGTGCAGAAAGAAGGGGCAGCGAGGGCTTTGGAGCGGTCGAGGACCCAAGGGGCGTAGGTGCAGGCCAATACACATCCCCGTTGTACCCGACGCTGCTCATGCCAGGAGCCGGTAGGGCATCGGAGAGGTTAGCTGAGCGGAACGAGGCGGTACGGTGAAGCTCGGTGGATGGGGAAGGGGAGAAGGTGGGCCTGGAGGTGAACGATGGAGAGGGATATCTCGCGGAGAAGGAGAAGGAGAAGGAAAGGGAGGAGAAGGGAGAGCCTGGATGCGCCTGGCCCGTGCGCGATGGGATGTCGATGAGGACTGCATGCAATCTAGATGTGTGAGCAAATTGTTTGGTTATTTATCTTCGCATTGGTACCCTCCGTGGTGCGGTGTGTATGCGCGTGTCCACGTCGCAAAAAGCGGCTTCTGAGCGCTGAGCTGTCGGTTAAGGCGACACGGGAAAGAGAGGTGAAAGGCAGAGAAAGAATGTTTCCCATTTCTTCGCAACCTACAAGATGCCGTACAACGCGGTCTAGGGAGCACCATATCGTAGTAGTGCACAGATATGCATAAATATAGGCGATGTTTGTCTGTCTCACCTCCGCGCGGCTGCGAGGCCATAATGCTAGTTCAACACCCATGAGAATATTGTAGTGCGGGACGGTGACGATGCAAGACATCCCACGGGAAGCCGACCTATTCAAGCTCGTGGCCCACGAAAGTGACCAAGGGCCCGTCGTAGAGTCGCTATCTCGGATAGGTTGTCGGGATTCGTGGTAGAAATGGCGCATAAGGCGGAGAACGTACCTGCAGACGCGGATACAGATGCACTGCTAGAGCAGCGGTAGCGCTAACCCTACCACCCATTCGGAAGAGGTACACTGATGCGAACAGGGTGTCTGTGACATCCCAGAGTGCGGTGGCAATTCAAGCAATGACAATGCTGGAGCCACTAAATGTCACTCGCCTCCAGATCCAATGGCATTCCGATCTGCGTACTATATGCTCGTCCGTCACCATTGCCGCTATCCACCTACTTCAGGCTTTGGCGCCTTGGCCTCCATCGAAACGACCTTGATACGCGAGAGTTCTATCTTGAAACTCAAACAGCGTCTCCGTGGCGCGATAAGCGTATCAAGAATTCACGTTGGTGATAAAAGAAGCCAAGGAGACTCGGAAGATCCACGAAACTGAGCGAGAGGAGTGCAATCCCGAGTCGTTCCAGTTGGATATCCACCAGAAAGTTAATGACACAAAGCTCCAGGTAAACTCAAAATGCGAGGCAACTAGTCCTGGAGAAACTGGTGAGACAAGGAATTAGAGGAGGATGGAGCGAAGACACGGACAGGTCGCGGCAGGCCGCAGCCCCAGCGTGGTCGGCGACGGGCGTCACCTCAACATTGTTTGGTGTTGTTTGTGTCGGCAACCTGTAGTACATTCGCGGCTGAACCCCACACTCAGATGGCCTTCGAATGGTCTGAGGGAGCCGAACGACATCGATGTCGGACGAGCTGAGAGAGGAGCACAGCCTCCCACTTTTCCCCACAAGGGATCCTCTTAAAGCTGTAGGACATTGCATACGATTGCATTTTTATCGCCGCGCTACATATCACGAAAAACATACGTTGAATGGGGAGCCTCGTCCTCGCCGTCATTGATATCACGCCGTCTGCTTCCACTGAGATATCCACTCCGCCATGTATTCCACCGCGGTATCCTGCACGCTCTTCACGCTCGCGCTCGCCGCGCCCTCCCGGATGAGCAAGTCCGAGCAGTGGAACCCGTCGGACAGGAGGTGGGGCTGCGAGTCGGATCCCGCGTTCGTGCACCCGTCGGCGGCCACGGTCGATTCTTTCCAGGGGTCGCCTGCCAGTACCGTTCATGTTCATGTTCATCAGAAGGACGACGGGCTGCGACGGGGAGGACTCACGGGTACCACTGGCAAAGACGATGTTTTCGACGGTGGTGTTCCAGCCCTCATACACGGCGTTGATGCCAGTCGAGTTTGGGGAGGCGATGGCGGCATTCGACCCGAATGCGCCGGGGAAGCGATACGTGCATTGGCGCTGCATGATCGAGTCCGATATCGAGCAAGGTTAGCAGAGGCGGAAAGCGCATAAAAATATCCTTACCAGACCCCACTCAGGTGTCACCATACGGGAGGCAATAGAAGGCTGTCCTGTAGGGGCACCGTCCTGTTGGAAACCAAGCTGCGTGCAGCTAAGAGGGGCCCGCAAACCATCAGACAGGGTTCAGGGCGCGACGACGTCGGTGACGACCGCACTCACATAAGCCACTGCCAGGACCGAGCTGCGTTACCGGTGTACGTGTAGGTCCAGAAGGGGTTCGTGATGTCGTACGTCCCCAGACATGTCCTAAAGGAAGACGGGTAGCCGTTCAGAAAAAAACACAAATCGCCCTGTGGTGACTTACTCGACATCATCGTCGCCGCAGACTGGCAGTCCGAATGTCAGCTAACCCTCGAGCGGTTCGGAAGAATCGGAAGATAGAGGATGTGGCGTACTCTGGTAATAGAAGGCCGACTTCCAGTACGTCCCCCAAGCCTGAAGCGCATAGTCGAGTCCCCAACCCGACGCCGGAGCACTAACCCCATTCTGCACCTCCAGCGCGTCGCAGAACTGGTAGAACGCCTGGTTAGGGCCGCTGTCGGGCTGCAACGACTGCCAAGGGAACAGATTCTGGAGCACTACCACAATAGTCAGCAACAGCCTCAGCATAGGTTGTCTTTATGAGAACGGCTCGGGCTGTACGTACGAGCTGCCGCGAAGTCGTCGTTGTGTCCCAGCGGCAGCCCGAACGTCGATTTGAGCGCGCTGATCGCGGTGGTGTCGTTCGACGCTATGACGGAGTCGACGTGCGTGATGACGGCCTCGACGTCGGCGGAGCAGTTCGCCGGCATGTTCTGCCGGATAGGCTCGAAGTACCCCCAGAAGTTACTGCGAAGACGTGACCGGCTGTCAGAACGGGCCCTGAAAAACCGAATCTCAACACGTACACGATGGCTTGCACCACAGCGGACGACGCGTATCCCGCCGTGAATACCCCGGGGTTACTGCAAGAACAAGAATAGCCTCAGCCACATCCCGACGCCCACCCATCAAAAGCCAAAGCCAAAGCCAAAGCCATAGTCACTCGTCACGTACCTCGCCATCGTGTAGCTCGTCAGCGCGCCCGCGTAGCTCCCCCCGACGAGGATCCACGGCGCCTTCCCCGGGGCGAGCGCGTCGCCCCCGGGCATCGGGAGCTGCGCGTTCCGCGCGAAGTACACGAGGTCCGCGACCGCCTGCTGGACGGTGTGCACGCGGAAGCTCGCGACGGAGAGGTCGCCGTACGGGTTCGAGGACCCGAAGAAGCGGTGCTCGAGCACGACGGTCGACCCGTTCAGCGTCTGCGCGATGCGCCCGTTCAGCGTCGCGTTCGTGAGATACGTCGTGTAGCCTATCGGCAAGAGTCGCGAGGGTGGCAAGGCGAGGAGCGGAAGGGGAGGCGGGCGTTAGCACGCTGCGCACAGAGACGACTCGGACTCCGAAACCTAGGGTCACATGCACACGGGTGTGCAGATGGAGGGTGGAGCGGAACCGAGAGAAGTCGAAGCTCGGAAGGTGTGGCGAGACGGAAGGAAGGTGGGGGAGGGGGGGGGGTTCTCCGGGGTAACCGCGGGCTTACTGCAACACTTACCGGATGCGTCGACTTCTCCCGGGGTTGAGAGGATGATAGGTCCGCCTAAGATACGGCGCACCCCGTCGTCAGACAGGTTTCCTATTCCTAAGAGCACTGCGATACGGTTGGGGCGGGGACGCACCTAGCTCGTAGAACTCGTACGTGTGGTAGTACCGCTGCTTGAACGTCCCGAGGCTGGGGTTGTTGTGATCGATGAGCTGGTTGAAGTAGTAGACGTGGGTGTAGTCGGGCAACTGTGTCCCGTTGCGACTGACGACCGGGAGGCCCTCGAGCGGGTTTTCGAAGTGAGGGATGGACGGTCTCGGGAGGATCGAGGCGGGGCCTTTGGCTCGCGATGGAAACGCATCCACGCAGGACAGGAGGAGAACCAGAGAGGCCAGCAAGGTCAAGACGACCATGGTAAACTACGGCGCAGGAGAAGTGGCTGGAGATCTACGGCGAGAGGCGAGGGTCTGAACAGTACTCCGCCATGGAAGGTGGGCTCTTAAAAAGCAGTGCTTAACATAACTTGTTGGTCATACCCACGAGGACGACGGACTCACCTCCTGCCAAGTCTTGGGATCTATCGCCGAATCCATCCGCCAGTACTCCGTTCCGCGACAGCATGCAGCGTATCTGAGCGTCGATGGGTGTCGAAGCAGTCGATGCACGACACGCGGCCGCCGACGCTGAGTTTAGAGCCCGCCTGACAAGTCGTTCCACAGAACAGCCGAAGAGCGCACAACCGCGACGGTCACAAGCCGCAAGCTTGACTGCGAGAAGGGCGGGGCCAGGGACGGTATCGCCGACAGGTTGACAGGAGCGCATATTGGGAGGACCTCGAAGCACGTCCCATGTGACGAGACCAGGAGCTTCGTTAGATAGTCCGATAGTGCACCGAGGAACGCCTGTCGTGTCGCCGTCAGTACGACAAAGACATACGGCGATGCGTTTGTGGAAGAATGACGTACTGAACGCCACATCTCTCAACCATGCAGATCAGGGACAGTGGTTCGTGGGTGGTGGACGCTAGAAGGACGGCCCAGTGAATGGGAGGCTTCTTGAGCGAGAAGCGTACGAAATCGCTGGACGAGATCACGAGAGACGCCAAGAAGCAAGGTATAGAAGAGCGAAAACAGTTCAATTAAAGCTGGGGTTGGAAGGTAATGCGCAACTACGAAAACGCTAAAGCAGCTAAGAATAAACCAAACATGGGACATAGGTCATCTGAGCTGGCGTGCGATGCTTTTCCGCTCCGTAGCTGTCCTTGGTACATACACGGAGGGCAGCAGTCTTGGCTCATGTTCTATCAAAGGCGCACTCACCTTGGGCAAACGTGCTCGGCACCTCAGTGAGCCTACAGAATCCCCCACAAAGACACCGATATCAAGCCCACGAATGGCGGTAGTAAGAAACGACCTGAGTGACACTGGCATGAGGCTCCAACATCATGTCTACATTCAAGTCAAGGGGACCAACACTCACCCGTATCGAAGACGTATATTGAGTGCAGATGCACACATACTGGCACGCCCGATTGTGCTTGTCCCTTCAGTTCTTGCCTGAAGCCCCCGAATGTCGCCTAGGCATGCACGTCAATCGTCTCCATCCACTGTGTACACGCGCCTGTACGCCAGCTTAACAGACATCGAGGGATCTATACTTACTGAGTGGTTGTTGGGAGATGGGAGCGAGAGGGGTTAAGTAGAAGGCTATCGAGGACGATCGAAGCAAGTCGTGGAAGAGCGAAACCGTTGATTAAAAGCGGGGGCGCACTCGCCTTGAGCAAACGTCCTCGGCGTAGTCTCCCGACAAGATTCCGCGTGCAGCCAAAGAGAGCATGCATCATTGATGAGATTCTGATTCGAGCGAGTCTCAAGGCAGCAAGTTCAACGTAAAGTTGTCGGTCAGATACCAGTCAAGGGAGGAAACCGGTTTGGGTTTCCCGGGTTTTCCCGTGACGAAGGATCGCAACACAAACAACGCCAAATATAGACGCAATATAGACGTATCCCGTACCTTCCCTTCATGGTTAACCAAGATCTTGGATGCCAACGACAGCTTGCACACGGAACCAACAAAACATTATCCAGGCGTAATTTAAATCGTCCGAGCGTGGTACATTGAGTACGAGTATCATCAATAAATCAACAACTTGAAGACGCTGCTCAGCCCATAGCACACCTCGAGCCAAAGTCCGTCCCTTTCACGACAACCCCCCCTCATCCATGGAAGATACAGATAGGTCTACGTCTAAGTCCATCCGCCAGCGCTCACAACGCCAGGCCAGCCCCCGCGAGGACGCCGAGCGCAGCGACGAGGCCCGACGCGCCGCGACCCACCGCGCCGTTCGTGCCCGCGCTCGACCCGCTCGCCGCCGCCGCCGTGCCCGTGCCCGAAACCGACCCGGAGGCGGGGCGCGACGTCCCAGTGGCGGCGACGGTGCTTGATACAGTGGCGGTGCCGGTCGACGAGAGGCCCGTGGCAGGGACAGAGACAGAGAGGGTGCCCGAGGAGGACGGGAGGACGCCGGACGCGGAGCTGCTGCTAGTGGCGGTGATGAGGGTGTCGCTGCTCGCTGTGGGCGCGGTGCCGGACACCGAGAAGGAGACGGAGGGCACGGACAAGGGCACGCTGCTCGTGACGGTGGGGATGGCGATCGAGGTGCTGCTGAGGGTGACTGTAGACATGGGCGCATCGTTGGTTAGTTAGCAGATGGGAGAGGACGGGAGAAAAGGCTACTGGCACTGGCAGGGAGGCGTACCTGTTGGGGCTGTGGCCACCGACGAGAGCTGTTGTGGCACCGCGGCGACGCTGGTGAAGGCGACGGCGAGGGAGAGGACGACGAGCTTAGCGTTGGCAAGCATGGTATCGGCGGTGGTATCAGAGGGAGAAGTGCAACGGAGAAGTGTAGTGGACGAAAGAAGGACGCTGTCGTCGAGAGTGGGTAACAGACCTATACAACTTCGAAAGGAGGCAAGATGCTGAGTCCTCCGACTGGGGGGAGCACGCTATAAGTACCGACGAGCGCATAACCAATTCGAACCATGCACGGTTCACAAAGTGGAGCCCCGTCGCCGCCCTCACCTCGCCTCAGCAACGCAAATGGCGCGGAGGTGGAGTCGCGAGGCTTCCCTGGGCCTGTGGTGCTGCGCAGCACTCCACGAGCGGGGCGTTGAGTCCGGGTCGACACCCCACGCAGTCGAACCGACGGTGCATGACTGTCTCGGCTTTCTTCCTCCCGTTGCGATGCCCACCCGTGGATAAACAACCGCGAAGGTTTGCGCACTTGACGTCGCGCAATGCACCGCTGTAGCGCCTGTAGGTGGAGCGTAAGACGAAACGCGCGGCGGGCACTACGGCCGTGCTGCGAACGCCACCAGGCAGTGAATGGGCTTTATTTCCCGGTGGACGTTCGAGATGAATAGAAGGTTTCACGTCCCGGCTGAATAGGCCCGTCAGCGATGAGCTCCAGTGAACGGCAGAGAGTAACTGGCTCGACGTACTACCTCCTCTTGCGCTTTCCAGTGGCCGGTCTTGGCATCCGACAGCGTTTCGTTTCGAACCGGTCGTCCTTCCGATAGCTGATGTCAGAATCCAAGATAAATGCGCGTCTATATTCAATAGCAACAACCGTGTAGGATATACCGCTCCTCCAACCCCTCGAATTCGCGAATCGCCCCTCACGACTTCGACTCCACCAGGATCTCCGCCCCGCCAGGGAGCTTGACCGGGACCGACGCACCGCCGGGCTCCTTCGCCTGCGACGGCTCGCCAAGCATATGCCGCACCGCCGTCGAGTTGAGGAGCTTCGCGTACCGCGGCTGCACGAAGAGCGCGCTGTGTGTATGCGCCGACCAACAACGTTCCCTCAGCGGCGAAGTCAGAGCGAAAGCCAGGGACGGGGACCCACCTTGCCTCCGCAAGCACGGTACCGGCCATATCCTCTACGACGCCGGATACACGGGATTTGCGGCCCTGGGCCTCGTCTAGGCGGACCTTGATAACGATGAACTGGTCCGCGCGTGTGGGGGCCTTGTAGTTGATGTTCAGGTTCGCCGTCACGCCGACCTTCTCGGGGAGGTTCAACAGTGCCTGGGGATTTATCGTGGTCAGAAATATTGGGTTAGGCATTAGCCCCGTCAAGGGAGAGCGTTCTCCTCTCGTTCACATCAAGAAGGCTTCGCATGCGCAATAGCAAAGCATTCGGCTAGCTGTGGACGGCCCCTCGGCCATGGTTCAGCTGCCAAAGCCGACCCCATCGCACGCATACAGCCCGCCCTGTAATCGCTGCTCAGTTGTTCGTCGAAGGTCTAGATGCGATCTAGGACTATCCGAAGTACGACTCAACGACATGCGTGAGAGCGCGGCATGCGAGGCAGGAGCGACTGAGGGCTGCGCGACAGGAGAATTGGCCCATAGCCGACTACCTGTATACGCACGCATTGAAGTATCGTCCCACCGACGCCACCGTAAGAGCGACATGTGCAGTAATGGGGCTGCGCGCACGCAATCTCCAGATCTCACGGGCATAGTGCCGACCAAATCCGACCAAAAACACGAATAAATGCACACTCACCACCCGCGCCAACGTCTCGTCCAGCAACGTCGCCAACAACCCTCCATGAATCACCCCCTCATGCCCACACAGCGCCCGCCCAACATGTATGAACACCCAGTTCTCCGTCGCGTCGTGCCGCGCCCTCACAAGCGGGGGGATCGCGAGCTTGCCCGGGCCCTTGAGCGTCCCCGCCGTCAGGCTGTTCACGCGGCGCTCCTCGGGAAGGTTCAGGTACGGCCGCGTCTCGTACCACTCGTCCCCGTCCGTGCGCGCGCGGTGCGCCTCGAGCACGGGCAGCCGGCGGATCGCGTCCTCGAGCTCCGCGATGTGCGTCAGCGCCGCGGGGTCCTCCGGGTGCAGAGGGGGCGGGGCGGTCCGTGGCGAGAGGAGGTGCGCGAACTCCGGGGGGTAGAGGGCGCCGAGGTAGTAGGAGGTCGCGGCGAGGGTCGTCGCCCCTGTGACGAGGCGGAGGTTGCGCCAGAGGGTCGAGGTCGAGGGCGGGGGTGCTGACGTGGACGCCCAGCGGGCTGGGGCTGCCCGGGAGGTACGAGCTAAGTGGCGGCGGAGGTGGGAGGAGAGCATGGTGGTGGTAGGAAGAGAAGATGTGTGGACATTGTGGCTTGTCTGACGGCGAGAGGTCCGAGCTCGTCGGGCCCGCTGTCCTCGACACCGCACAACGGGATTGCTCCGGATATCTTCCGGTCCGGTTGTTTGTCGTTGTTAGGATCAGAGGGTATTGCCTTTGACGCCCAGCTACCATATCCGTTCAACTGGTAGTCCGATAACGTTGGCAAATAGCTCTGTCTGGCCATCATACCAATTTCTCACCTTCTATACCTAGCCAATGCGTCGAGTTGATTTGCGCATACTTTAGCACATCGCATATACCAGGCAAAACCGGTGACGCTGTGATTCGCCCCCGTACATCATGCATCATGAACCATGGCACAGGGTGAGCTGCGATGTAGCTCACGGCCTCCTTGCTCCTTGTCCCACAGGTCCTTTTCTCTCTCGTATATGGAGAGCTCTTTTGCAATACCAATGCGACAGGGTATCCTTTGTACCACCATTGCCAACATAAACCCCCCTCAGTTGTACTAGGACCCTGGTTTCGACCTTGACAAAACGCTACCCAAGCAAGACTCCAAAGGTAAGTACTGGTGTAGTTAGTATTGGAGGTTTATAGAGATATAATACCTCCTGGTGAGCGTCGGGTGCCCTTCCTGAGTGGCCGGAGGTCTCAGTCTCGCCGAGCTGCGTTCGGCGCACATACATCCCGTTCCCTTTGCTGCAACGTCATAAATAGACGTTCACTCGCCTCCAGGAACAACATTTTCCACCCTTAGGCAACTCTTTGCCCCTCCCTAGTCAAAGTTGCCGAATCTCTCGGCATAGAAGCCGCCTATATGGAGCAACATCGCCTTCGCATTGTCTTTTCCATACAAACGGTGAGTAAGGCTCGAAGGTGTACTGTCACGGCAATGACGTGAATTTGACAGAACGCAAATGACCTCCCAAAAATGTTCCATAGGCTACGTACTGCATGAGTGCATCATGCAATACTTTTGCGGATTCGGGCGGCATCGAGACGCTAACGAGCGTCCTGAGCTCGCCTCGTGGTTGTCGTGCTTCTGAAGGCGCGGTTGTATCCGCTCACCAACCACACCGATATCCATATAAGTGGTCGGAGTCTCAGAGATAGTTCAGCCGCCCAATTCCCCAATCGCATGCGTTTATCCTTCCAGATGGCGACACCAGGCGAACGTGACTAAGTACCCGTAGGGTCTCAACTTCATCGCAGACAGACCGGCTGAATTCGTTATCACCAGGGGATATCAGAGCCCCCCACATGAGGCCAGGAGGCCCGAGAGGTCGTGGCCAGCATCGTCCCAGCAGAGGGCACGGGCCTAGCATAGACGCAGGGGGTTTGCCCGTTTGTTGCCCGTCGTTTGGGATTTGAATTGCCCCGGGCTCGACCACGTTGAATCTGCGACAACGGCGGGGATCTGCCGGGCGACGACCGCTGTCAAAACTTTAATGGGACAAACATCCCACGGTTCCCTGGGTCATGGAACAATTCTATCTTCGAATCTATCTATCGTAGGGAGTACTAGTGCACTCCGATAAAGCGCGAATCCACGAGCATTCAAGCGGATGGCGGCCGCAAAAGTCGTCGCGATGTGGACGCTGCCTGTATCCATTGTGCGTCCTTCTGTAAGTAGATGGGACCGCCAGAATACGTGAGGATGATTACTAGAGAGAAAGTCAGCAAAAGACTTGAAATATTCATCGATGCAGCGGACAGAGACTCAGTCAGAACAGGAGTGCTTACGTGATACCAAATGGTCACAAACTGACAGTGGTTACCATATGGAGCGAAAAAATGTGGGCCACAACGCGCGCATCAATGGTTCACGCCATCGCTTATCCGTACAGAGCAAGCTTGTCGCACGAATCGTCCTCGCAGTGGCGGCGGGATGATTCAGCAGCGACGGCCTGGCACACGTACATATTTCGCGATGACCTCTGCAGCATCAGTCAAATGATTTGAACTGCACTTGCGTCGAAGCCCAACCCATCCCCCGTCCAAGATCTCCCACAGATAACGCCTTCTCCCTCCAAAATGGTGCGCGCCCTGTCCTCCATTGCCTCCGTATATAATCGCACCTCGCGGGCCCTGCTCGCCCTCACCCACCGCCGCCCCGCCTCTCCTCTGCACACACCCCAGCTCTCAGCCTCGCCCCTCGCCCCCACCACCACCCAGTTCCGCACCACCATGTCTGGCTCCGCCGCGTTCTTCGAGGCCGTCAAGGGCCGCCGCACCATCTACGCCCTCTCGTCCGAGTCCACGATCCCCGACGAGAAGATCCAGGAGATCGTCAGCGAGGCCGTCAAGCACGCGCCCAGCTCCTTCAACAGCCAGAGCAGCCGCGTACGTCCCCCCTCCCTTCCCCTCCCCTCCTCCCCGTGTTCCTTCCCGCATACCAGCGCCCGACGCTGACCCCGCGTCTGTTTTTGCAGGCCGTCCTCCTCCTCGGGGACGAGCACAAGAAGCTCTGGGACATCACCCTGAACGTCCTCAAGGGCATCGTGCCCGAGGACCAGTTCCCCGCGACCGAGGGCCGCATCAA
This sequence comes from Ganoderma sinense ZZ0214-1, assembly GCA_002760635.1. Taxonomy (NCBI): domain Eukaryota; kingdom Fungi; phylum Basidiomycota; class Agaricomycetes; order Polyporales; family Polyporaceae; genus Ganoderma; species Ganoderma sinense. Next base: position 972,641 of record AYKW01000009.1, read on the forward strand.
GGGCTTTGCCGCCGGCCACGGCACCGTCTTGTTCTTCGAGGACGAGAACGCCGTCAAGGACCTCCAGTCCAAGTTCGCCCTCTACGCCGACCGCTTCCCCCAGTGGTCCCAGCACGCCTCTGTATGTCCCTCTCCCTCTCTCTCTTTCCCCCATCCCTTTCCTCTATCCCTTTGCCTGGCCTTTCGCTGCACATCTCCGAATGAGGGGGACCGAAGCTGACACGCACCGTCTTGCGGCCTCCAGGGCATCCTGCAGTACATCGTGTGGACCGCGCTCGAGACGGAGGGCCTCGGCGCGTCGCTCCAGCACTACAACCCGCTCATCACGTCGCAGGTGCAGTCGACGTGGGACCTGCCCGAGTCGTGGACGCTCGTCGCGCAGCTCGTGTTCGGCAAGCCCGTCGCGCCCGCTGGCGACAAGACGTTCGAGCCCATCGAGGGCGTCCGCTTCAAGACCTTCGGCAAGCAGTGAGCGCGGGGGTTTTCGTACTGGCAGTAATTCGCGTGTTGTACATATAGAACGGTATACCACATAGATCGGGTTAGATCGTCATGAAGGTCCGAAGGCTGTCGTATCTGGCAAGTATCTGGTGCAATGTCTCCGAGAGAGCATCTGCGACCCAGGCAAGGAGCTCAGGCAAGAATTAAGGTAGATGTACGCCGCATATACCGACAGAGATTCAGTTTTGGGGAGCAGAATCGTTCTTGGAGAGCAGTTGAGAGTGGAAAGCAAGCCGCAAGAAGGAACTGGGATGTGGTGGGTATGTCTTACCGGATTCGTCGTACTGAAACACAGTGCCACGCGAGAATTGCCCCTGAACTTCCTACACAACAGTGACGCCACAAACCCCTGCAGCTGCACCTCACCTACTCCAGACTACGAGTACGCGGTCACTGTCTTTCCGGTACGTGGTCTTAACATGACGTGCAAGCGACCCATTCAGGGCCTAGGAAATGCATTAGAAACCCATTCGCAGCTTATCATTTTTGGATACACTTCTCGGCGATGTCCAAACAGGCGGAATCCCGTATTTCATCGGACATTCCATGGAGTTTGGGTTTTCCAAAAAGGCCGCATGAGAAGTCTGAGATACAAACATGGTTTGGAAATGAAGCATTTCCTTGCCACTTTCCGCTGACTCATAAGTAAGGAAATTGTTTTATGTCCATATCATGTCCGGACTTTGCAGCATATTGGAGATATCAGGCAGTCGGCTGCCATCAGCTGGCAGCATCTCCCAGCATTCCCAGCTGATGGCAGCAAGGCGCCTAGGTGCAGCTTACCAGAGATCTCCACTGTTCTCGGACCTTGGATGCATTCAGCTGCCTTATCCAGCCATCGTGGACTCAGGAAATGCATCATGAAAAACAGAGTTCCGCGGTCTTGGATATAGCTGAGGAGTGCATCCAAAAACAATAGACTGTCAATGGGTTTCTAATCCATTTCTTTGTGCCGGAATTACATAGATGCTTGCACGTCGTGTAACGACGGGCTCTTTTTGAGCGGAATAGCTGAGCTCATGGGATGGATTCCAGCTACGAATATTCTACAGTGTCTCCTGAAGTCACGCCATCAATATGGCGGATCCACACACCATGATCACCCAGGAAATGTGTCGCGCTCAGCGGCAGGTACCGTCTCCTTGCCGCTCGTCCACAACCAACAACACGGGGACCTCCGTACGCACTTCATCACATTTACTAGGAAAGTGAGATTAACCTAAGGTCCTTAACCCCACCGTAGGAATCGGAGTTAAATCCTCTCGGCATTCCCTCCCCCTTCCTGCGCCTCCCTCCCGAGCTCCTGCTCCATATTTTCAAGGGAACAGTTCCACCTCTGTACCAGCATGACCCGTCGTTAGTCCAAGGGCCGCGCAACCCATGGCTCGCAGCACTGCGGACGCGCAAAGCACTCGTGCTCACGTGCAAGACGTTCTTCGCACCCGCGACCGAGGTCCTCTATGAAGACATCGTCTTCCGCAGGATGGGGCAGATCCCCGCCCTCGCTCGCACGTTGGGAGCGTCCCCGCCCCCGACCAAGTACGGCCCTCGCCTCGACTTCGGGGCGCTCGTGAAACGGATCCGTATGGACGGATGCGTGATCTGGGCGCCGTGCGCGGACGTCGTGCGCGAAGACCTGCGCCTGATCCTCCACCGCTGCGTCGGTCTCCGCTCGTTCTCGTTCCACCCACATCCTCAGTTCCCGTGCGCCAACGACCCGGCGGGACTAGGTGACTGGGACATGTTCAACCCTGTCTGGCTGGTCACCGCCAACGACAACATCGCCTCAATCGGCGGACTGCTGCGGCACCGCTTTTCCACCAGCCTCCGCACATTCGACCTCGCGATGACCCTCGACGCGATCCTCCTCGAGCACCTCCACTGGTTCCTCTCCGCCGCGCCGCACCTCGCCGTGCTCAAGCTCGGCCCTGTCTTGCCCGACGACTACCACAGCACGCTCGCCGCCCTCCCCGTCCTCACCCTCCCCTCCCTCCGCGAGCTCCAGATCCACGCCACGCACCCGCCCTTCCAGTCGCACGTCGCGCAGCGCTGGGCGCTCCCCCGCCTCTCCGCGCTCACGCTGCTCGCGTGCGCCGCCGTCCCCGAGGCGCTGCTCGCCGCACACGGCGCCGCGCTCACGTACTTACACGTGCGGCACGGGCTCGCGTTCGTGTGGGACGTGTCGCAGTTCGCGCCGCTTGCGCGCCTCCCCGCGCTCTGCCCTGTGCTCGAGCACCTCGTCGTCCCGACGTGGCACCGCGCCCCGCTGCCCGTGCACTCGCCGACCCTCCGGTGGCTCGATGTGTGGGGCCACCACCCGCCCCCAGCGGTCCTCCGTGCGGGCTTCTACCAGCTCGCGCGGGAGTGCGAGCTGCCGCGGTTTGAGAGGATGAGGATACTGGGGACGATGCCGCGTGCGGGGTGGGGCGCCGCGCTCAGCGTGGACTGGCCGCGCGTGTGCCACCCGAGCCTAGCTGGAAATGCTGATACGGCAGGGGCGGGGTTTGAGAGGGTGTACGACTTCCCCGGGGCGCGGGTGGTGCAGACGGCGTGGGGCGTGATACACGACTTCTGCCAGGACGACCTGACGTTCTCGCATGGGGACGGGGTGGAGCGGCGGGACAACTCGGGCGAGTACATGTATGAGGGCGAGGGGGAGGACGATGGGACGTCGGTCGTGTCGGACGAGACGGAGTCGTTCCAGGCGAGTTTCGAGGAGGAAGAAGAGGATGACGACCTGGCGGACTTCTTCGGGGTGCCGATGGTGGAGCCGCTTGGGCGGGACGGGATGTTGGAGAGGTTTCGCGAGAGCCAGGATCGGTACTTCCTGTTCGATGATGATTGATTGAATTTTCGTTCTGATGGGTAGAGGAGTATGTTTCTGTCTTTTATCCATAAATTTGGGCCTCAGGCGTAGGTGCCGCGAGGTCGTAAGTTTGCAGGTTTCGAACCTCGCGGTCGAGTCCACAGTTCACTGCGCACGACGCCGAGACGCGCGCCGCTTCCTTCGACTTGACCGCCATGATCATCACGCGCGAGCACCCCAGCCTCCGTCTCTCCGTCCTTCCTGGACTCTACTACGTGCGCAAGGTCCAAGAGCTGCCTATCGACGTCCTGCGCAGCATCGCAGAAGAGCCGCAGATGCTGTTATCCATCACCCGGACAGCAAACGAGATATCGATCGTCGGACAGTGCTCCGGATCCTCCGAGAACCAAGCGGAAGGGGAGTGGAGGTGTATCAAGATCGCGGGACCCATGCCTTTCGGTAACCAGAAAACCCGTTTTAGACCGCATATAGAGGCAATCTAACCGCTGTGATAGATCTTACGGGCATATTACACAGCCTGCTGGCGCCGTTGAAGCGTGCGGACATTGGCATTTTCGCGCTTTCCACCTGGTGGGTTGGCGAAGCGTCGTGCTCAGGCTTGCAACTCGTACTGATGACAGTCTGACTACTGTATTGCAGGAACACCGACTATTGTCTGGTGCCCAAGGATAAGATTGGTGGCGCTGTTGAAGCTCTCCGAGAGGACGGTTGGATATTCGATGAATATGTGTCCACCGTTAGCTGAAAGTAAGGAAGATTCAGTGAATCCACTGTTTAAGAAATGAACCAGATTCAGTCGCTTGCGAGCCCAGGCCTGGAGGATCGCCTCTTTAACCCCAAATTACTTAATGAGCGGCCTGAACTCGAGGTTAGAAGTCACTCTGCACTTATGCGCTTTTTCCTTTCCGCGGTCATCGGCGCGCCCAAGTCTTGCATGGTCGAAAACAAAACCATCCCAAGCTACCACGGGATCTCCGCTCTCCCGGACTCCTAGAGTATATCTCACGCATCACGTGTCACAGCTCTCTTTTCTAGATAATGGCGGACCACAATCAACCCACCAAGCAGAACAACATGGACACCGATCCCTTCCCGCACATAGGCTACCCCATCCAGCTTCCCCAGGAGGTGCTCGACCTTGTGCTCAACGATGTCTCTGACCGCCATCTTGACCGGATAGGAACGCTCGGAAATTTGGACACACTGCGCGCATGCGCCCTCGTCACGAAGAAGGCGTGGCGACTGCGCGCCCAGCGGCGCACCTTCTTGTGAATCGAGCTACCCGACACCCCCGCCCTCTACCGTCTCGTGGACGTCCTCTGCACATCGCCGCACCTGGCGGGCTACGTCCAGGTGCTCTCCCTCTCGCGCCGGGGCGAAAACGCGTAGGCTGCTCGAGTTGCTTCCTTCCGTACTGCAACGCCTCACATCGCCCGTGTACAGGCGCTGCATCCCGAGCCACGACGACCTGAACGAGACCAACGTGCCACTCGTGAGCAGCAACGGTCACATCACCGGGATCATCGACTGGGAGTACCATTCCGTCCTGCCGGTCGTGCTCGCAGCGGAATACCCGCGCTACTTGCGGTATGACGGCATCTACGACCCCCGCTTTACTCTTGAAGAGAACGGATGGTGGACTGCTAGACCTGAGGATGCAGCAAAGCTGAGAGCGATCTATGCCGAGGTCAGTGTCCGCCTCTCCAGCGGGCCGCAGATGGCTGATAGAATCCTTTCTAGGCGGTGAAGGCACAGAATGAAGATTACTGGCGTGCGCTCATCGATGGCGAGTTGCTCCGGCAGTGCTACGAGTAGTGGCTCACCTCCGAGAGCCATCTCGACCCTGGCTGCGCTGTCATGGGCCGATGGATGGACGAAGCCTTGAGCCCACGTCCTCCCGTTGATTTAAAGGTTTAATGCTGACGCGGTGAGCTGGGCCTAGGAAAGAAAAAGAGACAGATGTAGTCCCATGTACTTGATTCATAGAAATACTACTAGGCGATACCGAGTCATCCATGACTGATCAGGAACACAAAAGCACACGTCATGCCGAATGCTCTGGCTCTTCGGGGACCCTTGACGGGCCAGAAGGGAGAGGACAACTTGAAGCAGGATAACCCGAGGAAGAATGGCCGACGGAGATCGGAGACAAGGGTTCCACAACAGTGGGTGAAGCAGACGCAGACGGTTCAAGTTGTTGTCGCCCCTGCCCTTCCGCCTGGTGCTGTCCCTCCCCCTCCGGAGTCTTCGGCAGCGTCAAGTTCAGCGCCTGCAGGTCCTCCGGCCCGCGCACATGGACGGCCTTCCGCCGCTGCGGGGCTGGAGGCTGCCACCGTGGCCTCGAATCCCTCAGCTTCCTCAGTGCGCGCGCCGACGCGAGCCGGCGCTGCAGGAAGCTCGCCATGCTGTCCGTCTCGGACAGGGGCTGTACGCCCGCGGGTGGGCGATCGGGCCGCACGCGGTCGAGGATGCGCAGGAGGTTCGTGCTGATCAAGTCGGGGTCCAGCACGAACAGCTCTTCGAGCGCAAGCAGGATCGAGGCGGACTGGCCCGGGCCGATCGCGTCGACGCCGTGGTCGGGCGCGGTGAGGTAGCCCTCCAGGTCCTCGAGGGTCGTCTGGAGCTCGGGGCGGACGGCGTTGAAGTCTGCGCGGGGGAGATTGGAGCGCGTCGAGAAGCCGAGCGCCATCTCGCATGCGAGGAGGAAGGTATCGATTTGGTTGGCTTGCTTAGCCGCGCGTGCAAACGTGGTAAGACTCCGGATCACTGGATTTGGAACGTAGGCAGTCAGATCTCGAACGCTGAGAGGTGCGAGAGAAAAGTAATCACCGGACGGTGGAACGGGTGCCGTCATCTTCGCCCATAGGCTCCGCATGAGCTCGAACGATGCTCTCTTAATTGAATCTTGGTGCACGAGGAACTCTGGTAGGCTCTCGAAGAGACGCTGGTAGAGGTGGATAGTCCTGCCAGTCTTCTCTAAGTCCCCGAACGGGACCGCGCGACACAGTCGGTCCGCGATAAGAAGCGTTTTCTCGATGGCAGTAGCCTCTCCCCTGTTGATCCGGGGCAACACGTCCGCAACCAGGTGCAGAAGTATCACGACAGTGCCGTCGACGTCATCGCTGTGTCTCCAATGTGGGATTCCATCCATCATCTTGTCCGCACGGTGTATGACGATCTCATGTACACAGTCCACAGCTGCTTGGCAGTCTGTGTCGTTGATGCACGCGCGGACGACGTTCTCAAGGAACTCGTCGTCCATAAAGATGGCATCCGCCCCGGCGAGGATGCGTTGGTCCAGTTTTGCCTCAGCCTGACTGACGATGGCCTTCTCGCGCTCCCGCCAGCTATTGAAATACTTGCGGTGCATAAGACTACGCAGCCAGCCCGCAAGCAGGCGGCTGCGTCGCTTGAAGAGCCTGGGCTCGACGTAGATGGGCCACTGGCGGCGGTCCCACCGCAAAAGCGAGTAAAGACGACCAGCGAGGTAAGACAGGAGGCGCATAAACCCTTGCGCTAGGAGGAAGACGCTCATAGCTTGGGGGGACTTATATGGGCAATCGCTACGGAAGGTGGGCAGCACTGTCGTGAGGACGAGAAAAGATAGGGAGATCGTCACGAGGACCGTCACGACCCCCGCCACGGCGAGATGCAAGCTCCAAAGGAGATCCAACAGCCCAGCGAAGAATAGAGCCATCGCGATCTGCAGCAGGATGGGCAGAAGCGCGATGGTCAAGGGGACGTTCCAGCGTATGAAACCCTCATGTCGCAGCTGCCGGATTCGAGCATTCTCGCGGTGCGAGCTGGCAATGTTGCTCATGTACTCGCGTAGCCACTGCTTCGTGAGGATGCCGATAGAGGCAGAGACGAGGCTGAGGACGAGGCTGGAGAACCAGAGGATGTTGATGCGGATAGAGCGATTGTCGGGTCGGAAGGAAGAAGAGCTAGTCGATGACGACGAGGGAGAGTTAACGTTGCTAGCGGCAAGTTGTGCAGATATTTGTGCGAGGAGGGCCGCAGAAGTCTCCGTAGGATCCTCTTGAAGGAGTTTGTAAGACTCGATATTGAATGCAGTCAACACGGCGGAGAATAGACCCGCCTGACAACCCTGTGAGCAAGTAACAACGATTGCTGATTGGGAAAGAGAACATACGAAGACCAGGAGACTGTCAACATCTTCATTCCATCCTTTGACCATGTGTTCGTCGTAATCTCGAAGGGCCTTAACACAGCCCGCCCATGCGTCATTGCTCGTCAGAGAGACGAACGGGGGCTCGATATCACTTGCAATATCAATCACATCGTTAATGGCAGCACCATGGAACGTCTATACAAGTGAAGGCCTGAATATATGCCCAATGATCGCCAGAGGAAACACGTACCTGTCGTTGGGTGTGTCGGCCGTGCCGAGAAAACCGACTGCCAATATTAATATTAATGCTCGTCCGGGGAGAGATGCTCGAGGGCAGTGCCGGTGGGAGGACACGGTAACTCTGGGGAGAGTCAAAAGTCAACGCTTGAAGGATGTAACGTGGGGCAAGGGCGACTTACATAGCCCGATTCAGCGAAGTCGGATGGGGGTCCTAGTGATGGTGAGAAACTCTCGGATGAGATCGGGGATGCCCTCCGACTGACGGGGTTGGAGGCGATATGGAAGGACTAGGGAGATGGATACGGATTATCAAGATGATTGTCACATATACATGTCAAACGAACAGTGAACACGTACCTCGAAATCGGATGATCTGTCGAGCGCCGGCAGAGGAGTGGTTGATTCGGCCATGTTACCTGTGGGAGGGACCAGATGGTCGAGGGTCGAGCGGGGGATACTGTAGTTGCTCTCAGACGGTCCTTTTCAAAGGCGTCCTGGCTTTGCCGTCACACGGTGTATACATTGGGACTAGCCTGGGACCAGCGGGCCATAGCACTGCAGGGCTTGCCATGTTGGTTGGGCTTCGAATGATCGATTTGAATATTCGCTACGTAAGGGGAAAGGAACTCAGAAATCATTGGCAGAAACACATCGAGACTCTGCCCGCGAAGCAGAGATCGTGCTCACCGAGTTGTCGGGGTAGCAATAGTCCATTTACTTAAGTATTCGGCCACCGGTGGGGTCTAGGTGGTGAGAAACGCGAAGTTGTGACCTTGGTAGTTCATGCAGGGGTGCTTAGAAAACGAAGATTCAAGGAGATTATGTGGAAAGGCGGTCCGGATGAGCATGGGAATGGGTTCAGAAGACCGACGTGCGCGCCGCGCGCCCAGTGACCCACGCCGGCGCCATCTCAACTCGATCACGTGACCTGACACGATGAACCGGCGCGTCCGTCGACCACGACGGAGCTGTTGCCTCTAACGCCTGTCCCTAAGGCTCCAACCATTTAGTTTATGTTTACACGGAATAGTAAAGTAAACATAAATGTATATATAAACAGTTGTAAACAGTATATATAGGGTAAATAGTATGAATTATATAGTATGAACAAGAGCGGTCTATACAGGCATCGAGTGCACCTCCAACAGCCCGGCACAGATCCAATGCTTCACGCACATCGCTTGTGTAATGATCTCTGCCTTGAATGAGGCCCACACCTCAGTACACAAATGGTGCGACTTCAAAAATACCCGCTTGACAGCCATGCTGGCCGCTGGGATCGCAAGAATGTCCCGCGCCATCCGAGATGATGGTTGGGAATGCCCCTGCGTGGTCCTAGGAGGGTCATGATATAGGGATCAGGACCTGCGTGCAGTGGTCACATTAAGCAGCAATCCACACTGAGAAAGTTTGCAGTCTCGGGCGGGGGTCCAGTTGCATTGGCAGGTGCCAGAAGATTGGGAGAGGCCTCTTCAAGTTGATACTTGTTATAGATGAACTTGAAGATGGTGCGTGCAGTCTCCTCAAAGTCTGCGCCAAGGGTCTTGAACTATCGAAGCTGGAGACTGGTTGGATGGAGGACTGAAGATAAGATATGCACTGGCAGTGGATGGGTTACTAGGTACACAGGAACGGCGGGACCCCGACGGGCCCGATGCCCCCGACCAACTGTTTACTGTTTATGAAACACTTTATAGTGTTTACCCATGGTGCAGTATAATAAATGTATATAGTATGCTTAAGTATCTGTTTATACACAGTAAATAAACTAAATGGTTGGAGCCTTACCTGTCCCACTCCAAGTTCCAACATCCTCTGCACGACTGAGCGTGCTCTCGATCGCGTGGGCCCAGCCATATCTTTGGAGCATCTCTTAGGCATGGATGCTGTTGAACATAGTGGGGGATGCCCACTATGGGGGGCGCACTACACGCAGTGTGCACACATACCCACCTGGCTAGTGAGAGGTAGAGGTTTGTATATCGAGTGAGGAGAAGAGCGAGAAGAGATCTATCTATTAGGGCCAATGAGGGCCGTATATATACTACAGGATGTACTGGATTAGTAATGCTATACAGTACAAGGATGCACTGCCTGGAACATCTGGATAGATGGGCAGTGCGGCACATGAGATGATCATGTGGGGCGGCTATACAGCGCCTGTGTAGATGGATGAGATATCGGGCTGTGCCGATGTCCATGTACGCAGCTATGCCATGCATGCTATGCTAGGCTATGCGTGTTCAACAAATCTCTCCAATCCTCGGAGACAGCCCGCAAGCACATCACCGCCGAACTCCAGCGTACCTGCACCGCCCTTCACTCACTCCGCGCCACCCACCAGACCGAAACCGAGAAGCTCGAGAAGGAGAAGGAATGCATGGTCGAGCATTAGACGAAACTCTCCGACTCCCAGCTAAAGGTCGGCTCGCTCCCTGTAGAATGACCTGCTCAAATCTTGCAGTTGTTGAGGCGAGCGACGTCCAGCTATGAGGGAAGGGCCGGGGGTTCTTGGATGTTGCCCTGGAGCAAGCTGAGAGTGCGAGGAAGGAGCCGCTGGAGCAGAATAGGCGGCTGAGAGGGTTGCTGCTGAACATCGTGAACAAGATACAGAGCGTGGTTACACGGGTGCGCGGCCCGTCGAGCATTCCGACGCTGGGTCAGAGGTGCGTCTGTCGCTCTAAAGATCAACCTCTCCCTCACGACGCGGTACACAAGCCCGTACCGATTTCGTTCGATGACTCTGTTGGGGGCAGTTTCAATGCACCCTCTGAGGCTGATGAACGGCCTCGCCAGATAGCCTAGTTCGGCGAACATGGCGCAGAACGGTTCCTGGCGGGCCTGACGCTCACAGCATCCCTCCGTCGATTCATAGTCACCATTAGCTATGCGGCATGCCTAGATGCGACGTCACCGGAGGGAAACAGCAGGTACGTCCTTCATCCTGTCTTCCTCTAGGATCTAGCCCCAGTCCCCATTATTGATCCTCCCTTTGTACGTAGAATTTCTCGACTTGGCGACAGGCAGACGATCCGGATTCGACTTGTCGGGATTATCACACCTCGCTGACCTCACAGTCCACGACCTCACGCCCGAGTCGTTTGGCCTGACGGAGCCCGCGGGCTCCCCGTGCTTCGCAATATCCTGGAATCCTGGGATGCTCCTGGGCGGGCCGCCCCTCGCTCCCTCTCTCTTTGGATCAAGCCAGGCCATTCATCGACGTCGGGAACCGGCGGGCCTTCCAGAAAACTTGAGAGTTCTTCGCCTTCCTCGCCAAAATCGGAAGGGCGGTGGAGGAGGCGTACACTTTCAGTACGTTATGGTCGATTGTCGTAAATATATTTACTATACTGAACAGTACCACCGACTCGAAGGGCATCGCTCTACGATCCCTGCACTATGGGTATACCTGGAGATCCCCCAGGATGGGAAGGCGTTACTGGAAAAGGTCGAGCATGAAGCAGTTGCGCGGTTTCCAATGGCATCAAGAGCAGGGAAACTTACGCTCGACGTCTATGCGTCTAGTGAGCCATTCATATCCGTACGTGACCGTGACACCTGCTCCATCAGCAAATCGTCCGATTCACTTGACAGCTTGGCAGCGCTTGACCCCACTTGACAGTTCTGAGCAAGATAATTCAAGTCGCTCCAAGTTGTTCTGGATTTCTCTGGATCAGTAGGTTCACTTCTGGCCCAGAGCGAGAATAAGTGCCATTAAGTTAGCTAAGTGCATACAAGTGAACCCAAGTGCTAAAGTACGCTACAGAACTACTACTCGCATGCATCGCCGTGTCCCCCCCAGACCGTCCAAATACTACACTGTTGTCATAAATGAAACATACCATAAATGTCAGTGCTAGTTTTATTCATCACACGGTATTTGAATGGACGTACCATAGTCCGCATTCTAGTATCAGTAGCGACAACTTGCCCGGTGTCACAGGTCCGAAGAGGCCAAGAAAATTGTTCGAAGACGACCCGAACTCACCAGATGACGTTGCTCTCGGGGGCTCGCCGTAATGCGTACGCACTTGGCCTGGCCACGTCCAGGCATCAGATCTACATCGGGGCATGACCAGATGTGAGCGAAAATGAAAACTCGTGACTGCAAGCAATGTGCGCTACTGTGCACTGTGAACACAGTCGCAAGACAGCACTTGAATGCCCCGGAACAACCCACTCACCTTCAGCTGCTTTCATCTGTACCCACCTGCCAACCTCTGCAACATCTTCCTCCTGCTCCAAATGAAGGCTCCCGTCTCATGGCACTACCGCGTAGATGAATGCGAATCAAAAACTCACCGTTACGCCTCGAAGAACTGACGGGTCACCTTCCGTTGTCCGTATGCCCAGAACACCCGTCACCAAGAATATGCATTGACCGATGTACCTTGTAACTTCCCTAAGAGAGGAAGGGATTGACGATAACAGTTGAGGCCTGAGGGCTCGTCTAAATGCTGCACTGGGCGAGGATGTCGAAGCCGCGACTGAAAACAGAATTCCACGAGACCTTCGGGACGGAGCGCTGCAGGGATAAGAAAGCGACCACGGGAGAAACAGAGAAGCGGCAGAAGGCAGAGAGAAAGCAATGCACTCCGAAAATTCGGAAGGAGGAGAGCGGGCGAAAGGATGCCAGCAAGACGAACGTTGCCATTGCCAACAGGCAAAATAGCCCGGGAACGGCCGAGGCCGTTTAGGGCAGGCAGGCATCCAGTGCTGGGAGAGACTTGCGCGAGACGTCGAACAAGTGCGTGGCCTAGCTGACATCGGATCGCATCAGATGATGGAGAGGTGTGCTCAAGCGCTGATGAGATTCACGAGGGTTTGGAAGTGAGCGCGGAGCTTGTCCATCGCAGGAATGGGGTTAGAGTCGCTGGGGATAGAGATGCCCATGGCGGCGCGGAAGTCCTGGTAGACGACCGGAATGCCGGGCTTCCCGTAGGTGTCCTTGAGGTAGTCCCAGACCTGCTTAGCGGTGGTCTTGGAGTCGATCGCAGTGCCAATGCTGTCATCGACACGGAGGTGAATGCTGCCGCGAGCGGCAGTGTCGTCCTCGTTCCATGCGTCGACCTTGTCCTGGTTTGAAGGGGTAGCAACCAGGGTCGGGCAGGTCTTCATCATAGGCTGCATCCAGCGGCCTGTGGTCTGAAGGAACGCCTGCATCTTCGGCGCCGACTGAAGGTAGTTGGGGCCGGTGAGGACAGGGACGAAGCTTGTCAAGCCGTTCGACATGGTGATCAATAAGGTGATTGAAGTCTGACCAGAAGAGCCGGTCAGTCACCATTCACAGCGACAATGATGAGGAGAGAATGCTGGAAGCGTATACCGGCATAGGTTCCCCCTCTGTGGCATGGCAGGCAGCGATCAACAAGATCGCGCCACATCCAAGCCACCATCATGCATGGTCGGCAGCGTATGATCGCGCCAGATCCAGTACACGGAGTGTCTGCCATCATGGCGACAAGAGGTTGGCCAGGTGAGCTGGTGCAGAGTGGAACGCGGCAACTTCCTTAAGAGAGGAAGGGATTGACGACAACGGTTGAGGCCTGAGGGCTCGTCTAAACGCTGCACTGGGCGAGGATGTCGAAGCCGCCACTGAAAACAGAATGCCACGAGACCTTCGGGACGGAGCGCTGCAGGGATGAGAAAGCGACCACGGGAGAAACAGAGAAGCGGCAGAAGGCAGAGAGAAAGCAATGCACTCCGAAAATTCGGAAGGAGGAGAGCGGGCGAAAGGATGCCAGCAAGACGAACGTTGCCATTGCCAACAGGCAAAATAGCCCGGGAACGGCCGAGGCCGTTTAGGGCAGGCAGGCATCCAGTGCTGGGAGAGACTTGCGCGAGACGTCGAACAAGTGCGTGGCCTAGCTGACATCGGATCGCATCAGATGATGGAGAGGTGTGCTCAAGCGCTGATGAGATTCAAGCCGATGTCAGAGGATACCAGAGAATAAGAGCGGTCAAGTGGAAGCAAGTGCCAGCAAGGCGTTCAGTAGCCTCAAGTGCCGCCAAGCTCCGGACGATTTGCTGATGTCCTCTCCGAGTCAAAAACACACTTCGACCGGGTACTGACATTACAACCTCTTCGATCGTACACAGATCATGATGATTTTAGCCGGGAGAGCACGATCAGTCCCACTAGATCCTCCGCCAAATTCACCCTCGTCCGATCCCCTCGCTGAAAACTTGTCTAGAACACACACTGGTGCGACGGTTCGTAATAGATTCAGGACTGTAGTTGTTGTATGTTGATAATATGAGCCGCCTTCCACCTGATACAGGATTCATTTCTCATCGTTTCTGTACTCGATTTTTCCCTGTGTGTTGTGCCATTGAAACCGTGTAGTCAGAGAAGTCGTGGTTGGTTTTCCGGGTTAGAGGTTGGTGGTTTGGGTGGGAAACAAGCGCCCATGAGCGCTTTTCCTGGGGGCTGTGCATAGCCGCCGTGTGCAGTGTGCACCCTCGAGCTCCCCGGGTGGCAATCCTAGCTTCATCCACCAAGATCCGCTCTCGGCCGAGTTGCTCAAATCCTTCAAATCCGATGGAAAGTCCACCCTACCAAGGAGAAGAGGAGTATTTCTGCGGGAAAGGCCATTCTGATCCGGAGCACTCCTCTTCGCGGCTCCCCCAAGAGCTCATCGACCTCATCATCGATACCATCTCCGCAGACCGTCAGCATTCTCTCTTTGAAACGAGAGCGTTGGCTGCGTCTACGCTCTGTGCATGTTCCATCGTCGCTCATGCATGGACGGGACGCGCTCAGCGGCGCATATTCGAGTCGGCCGAAATATGGAGCAGAACCCGCCTCTACCGCTTCGCTAAAGTCCTTCGCAGATCCCCACATCTAGCCGCAGTTGTTCAGCGATTGACCTTCATACGAGCGACCATCAGTCCCTTAAACTTTCTGCTTCAGTACTTACCAGCCTGCCCGGAGGGCCTGTTTCCCACAGTGCTAGCTGGCCTTCTTCCTAACTTGCGTTCTCTCGCCTTCGACGACCCGGGGAGCCATTCTCATGCCCCACGGGCGAGACTGCCAGGTGTGAAGCCTGAGATTGATCCAAGGCGGCGCGTATCATGTGTACCAATTCACCATCGCTTTCCGCTACTCCTTTCTTCCTCTGGTTTTGCCGACCTCCGAGAGCTGCACCTCGGCTCTACAATGTTCCTCACCTTCAACGATTTCGCGCGAACGCTTCATGCCTTCACACGGCTCCAGGTCCTCAACTGCGGTGATGTGGACTGGATCACCTTGGGTGTTCTTCTGCCCCCTTTCATGACTTCTGCGGGAGCAACTCGAAGGAACGGAAAATTTCTGCCGGTGCTGGAAAAACTCACGGTGAGTGCTTTTGCTGGTAGATGCTCGATGCGTCGTTCAACTATCCCTCGCATCACAGGTCCGCTTGATAGGCAGGCATGGAGCAGAACGATTGTTAACCAGCTTGGCACTCAGTGCATCCCTCCGTACCCTCACCGTCTTCCTCTCTACCATTGGGAACTTACCCCAAATGTATAGTTCAGGTGCGTTGGTTGGTTTTGCCTGTGACGTGCTGAGGAAGCTGACAGTGGAGTCCACAGTGAATGAACCAGTGGACCCCGCGACGGGGATGTCGGACGGGCTGGACTTGTCGTTATTCCCTCGCCTCTCCGACCTCATCGTTCTTGACATCGTCCCCCAATCACTTCGCTCGGCGCAGCGCGCTTTGCTCTCCGCGCTTCACGAACTGTTGGCGTCCTGGTCGGACGACCCGCCATCTCGCTCCCTCACGCTTGAGATAAAGCCGACCCCATCACCGTATTCGACGGAAGGCGGCAGGTTTTACACAAAGCAAAACTACATAAGCTTCCTCGAGGCGCTTGGGAGGACGGTTGAGGAGGCATGCACTCATCGTACGTACATATTCCCACACGACAGGATATGCCGTCAGTCTGACTCTGACTGGAATAACCCAGGCCGAGGCTCGAGCATACCCGCGCTGCATGCTCGGCTCGAGATACCACAGGATGCCACGACTACCTTGGAAGAGCTGGAGCGCGAAGCAGGTCCCCAGTTTCCCATGACTTTGAAGGCGGGAAAGCTTACGGTCGAAGCTCATACATCCGGTGAGCGTTACCCTTGTTCCCCGCAAGATGCGAGTAAGGCGACGGGCTGACCCTTGCATGAATGTATTGAAGAATCCGACCGTTATAGTTGGAAGACCAGCGCCGCACGTAGATGAGGGTCGCGCTCGATAGATCGCGATATATCCCTTGTGTTTGGCCGTTGAGTTCCGAGTTGATACCCATCATGATAATTACGAAGCTACCACTCTTATGGAACAGAACTGTTCTGCCCCAACGGCGCGCTAGACGATATATACAAACTTACCCTGTTGCAAATGTGGATTAGAAAATCCATCGACTCGGAGTCCCGAGAGTGGACTGGGCATGGCTGGCGTTGCACAAGACAAGTGCCTCTCAAGCCTTCGCATTCTCTGCTTATACGACCGACAGCGACTTTTCCGTTCGAAACACAATACCAAACCCTTTAAAATGTGCCCTAGAATTCTCCGCATGACAGTTCCTGGGGCGCCGGTGTAGAAGCGGAGGAGGGTAGTCTCCGGAAGGCTAGATGGGCGTGCCCTGAGGCTCATAATGAACAACAAACGGGAGGGGATAAATCCTTAGGGCTGAATGCGTCCTCGCACCATCCTTATACGCTAACCTCCCCGGGCCTCTGAGGTCCGAACCCGCCCGTAAGACGTTGATGATACGTAGGGGAAGGGAGGCCCAGATGGCGAAGTCGGGAAGTTGATAACAGATTAGCAGGCTGCTCACACGCCTAAGGGAAGTTGCTACAGGCATCCGCGACACGTCTATCCGCGAAGAGTGCCATACCTAACACTAGTATACCCTGCTCCCGTCGTTCCACTTAAGGAGAAGTGATCCACGCAATAACTTGAATGCGGAAGGGTTGCTGAGAGGCTTGAGCCGCATCTGCCGGGCGTCATCAGTTAACCATCAATATCATCGTCGAGAACAACTCACAGATACCTAAGGGAAAACGGAAAACGGGGCGCAGCCATACTAACCCGATCCAAATTAAACTTGTCGCAAACGAACCCGGGGCTGCGGAAGCGAGGGAAAAGACACCCGATGCGAACACCCAGTGGGCACTGTGCACGACCACGGATACCAAGGTCAGCGACGATGAGATTCCCGGGCCTACGACAGGGTTCCGTAGTTCATAACTTACGAGATGGAAGATGATGCAGGAAAGATAGCACCCACGATTGAATGTATCAAGGATTGTAGACAGGTTGGGAACGCGGGCAGTCACCAGTGTCTGGGTCCTCCGCCGCCTTCGATCGGGAGGGTCAAGGTGGGATTCCGGATCCCAACTCGAACGAACTCAGGGTCTAGAATTGGCTGCGGAGCTTGGGCAAGGAGGGGCGGCATCCGAGTCGCAGCCAGAGTACATCTGGAATGTTGCACCCTGCGAAGAGCAGGCCGATAGGTTGACTGAAGGCCTGATGTCTATGTTTTCACCTCTCGGAGCGAGGCACAGGCAGTACGTCCGAGTCAACCCGCGGCAGCGGACAGTGGAGTCGGAGCCTAGACGATAAGCCCGAAATCTGTGAGCAGTCGATCCACCTAGCTACATGCAGAAAATAGCGCACTTCTAGAGGGATCATCAATGACGAGCCGGATTCCACACGTGGGTCGTCGCCGTCAATCGTTGACCGTCAGTCACGGTATCGCTGGGATACGTCCACGGCTCAGCAACGCAAGATGTACGTTGTAGTATGTACGTCACCTTTGGTTACGTTCGTAAAAGATTCCGTTGCCAGTAAGAGGTTTCAGGACGATAAGTACATCGGAATGGCAGGCATCACAGTGCATTGAGAATATCAGCCACAGCGATGTTGTCTTGGTCGTTACCACCGACCCGCAAGTTCCTGTCCCGCAGTGCAAGACTCGAACGCCTACTCCGAATGGTAATGGTTGAAGGCTACCTGGCCTCTAGCCATCAAACAATGTGTATAGCAGAAACCTAAGAGCGCTGGATCCAGGGTGGAGGGCAAGATGCATATGATGGTGGTAGTGAGAGGTGAGAGCGTGCCACTCGCAGTGGGAGGACCGTCTTCCCAGCTGCCAGCGCCACGACGCCCACGGACTCCCGACCGCCGCGGGAGCTCGAAGACCAGACTCGGAGCCACACCCTGGCATCGACAAAGTCCAAACTCACACCGGGGTCCCGTAGAGTCTAGATCTGACAGCTGGTTACAAAACGATAGGCCCCTTGAACGCCCATTACGCGGACGGCGGACATCAAAATTCGGGTTCCGGACGATGATGTCGGGGGGGGCTCGCTTTCCGGAAGTCGTACCATGCATCCTCGCGAGTCGCGGCGCTCCCCTCCGCCCCCTCCGCTCCCCACACACCGACCCACAGACATCATCGCCTGCAGCCCAAATTTCGACGTCCGCCGTTGGTCCGCTGTACGCGCAATGGGCGCCCGAGGTGCCTATCGTTCTGCAACCAGCTGGAATATGTATACATTTGTACACACGCAGTCAACACGCAGCTGAACGCAAAAAATTTTTGAGCCCAGTCATGATCAGTAGCCGCGCTTCATCCGAGTCGTCGTAACGCAACGTCGCGACCTGCTCCATGCCGTAAGTGCATATGTATACATACCCAAAGCTGCGCATACGCGACTCAGGAGTCAGAGATACTTGGATTTATGTATCACGGCAGGCGTCCGCCCGCCGGTCATGATGCATGAGGAAGGAACGCAGGACGCTGCACTGGACTGGACGACATGCCCGACGACTCGATATATTAACCCCAAGCTGATGATGGTCGGCTTCGAAGAAGCTTGAGGTGCACAAGGACGCCGACGTCGGACTCGTGCACACGATGGACGAATGGGTGGACGGCCGACGCTGCTGGATGGCGGACGGATCGAACATCGGGCTTGTCCCAGGATCTAAATGGGCCCGGAAAGAAAGATGGCCATACTTACGAGGACCGAATCGCCGCCTCCGTGGCCCTCTGACAAATAACCCAGGTGAACGTGAACGTGAATAGACGATGATGAGCAGAGCATACGCACCGACAATGAATGTCAATGGACGGCAAGCAGTCGCGCATTGATCATGCTCACAAGGCACACCCCGCGCGTACTGCACATGTGCGCATGCACGTATACATACGTACGTATGTCTGTATATGTACACCAACGCCCCGCGCCCCGCGCGCGCGGATCCCCTTTATACATACGTAGTGATGATGACGACGGTAGGAGTAATGGTAAATCACTAGTCACTTGTCACTGACCGAAGCAGACGTAGACGCAGACGCAGAGGTCACTGTAGGTAAGACAACGACGACATTGTAAGCACAGTAGGACGAAAAGAAACGCGGAAAAGGCGGAAGGAGGGGGCGAGATTAGGAGTAGAGCGTGTGCGTGTGTGTGTGCGGGGACGCGCGCGGGGCAGGAGGGGCAGCATGAGCACGGGCAGCGCAGGCACCTGGGCCGCGTGAGAGGTCAGGTCATGAACGGACGTCGTGTAAAATAAGATAGAGAGCGAGCGCAGGGAGCAGGGGGCAGGAAGCACGGAGCAGATGCAGCCGGGACGCATGGGAGCCGAAACGGGGTGTGAGGTGCGCGAGGCGAGGTGAGAGATACGGCGGTACGCGGGATCGGGGGCCGAGGATCGAGCATGAAGGAGAAGATGAAGATGGAGATAAAGATGACGATGAAGATGAAGATCGCGCAAGGGAGGGGGACAGATAGGACGACGACGTGGAGGGGGGGGCAGCCCGAGACAAGCAGCGTCTTAAAACAAACCAACAAACCAACATACAAACAAGACCGCGGGGAAGAGAAGAGGGGAAGGGGGGAAAGGGGCACAACAAGATGACCGGATGGCGGAAGGAGCAACGACGCCGTACGCATGGCTCGAAGACCTGAAGTGCCCGACCGCGGGAGTTGCCGGGGCCTGAAGCGCGAAGCACAGGTACTGTTGGCACTGGCAGGCCGGAAACGCGTCGCCCCTCCTATACAAACGTCAGTACCTCCGAGCGCTCCGAGCGGTGGTGGGACTGGGATTGGGCTCGACGCAGCGGCGTGGACAACTTCGAAGGACAGCGAAGCCAGGAGAACGGACGGCGGCCCTGAATTTGCCACTGCGCTGCAAAAGCGAAATGGGCGGCGAGCGCGGGGACGGAGCGGCGATAGACCTGGACCACGCCGACGTCCCGGAGTATGCACATGCAGCACGCGCACCACGCCATTCGACGGCGAGGGCACTTGCAGGTCGACGGCGACACGCCGTACAAGCTCCTTCTAGCGCGGCCGGAGATGACGATGATGATCCCGCTCGAGCTTCAAGCTTCAAGCTCAAGGGCGGCAATCGAGGCTTGCGACCCGCAAGAGCCCGATGCGACCTGACCTGATGCGACTATGGCGACCGTGACAGCGGCGGGAAGCGAGAGGCGTGAGGTGTGATGCGGTCCGCGCCCGGCGCTAGCGCACACAGCGGACGGCGGTACGTACCCAGCGACGAAGGTGTTGACTCTTGAGGGCGAAGGGGAAGGCGGGCGGGAGGTGGAGGAGGTGGCCACGGCGATGCAGAGGGGGGAGGGGAAGAAGGGGTGGGGGGCGTTAAGCGACAACAGACAAAAGCGACAACGACGGTAGATCATGGATGGAGACGGAGCGAGACTCGAGACTGAGGCGTGTGCGATGCAGGATGCGTTACAGAGGTTGAGATGGCGCAGACGTGAAGGGAACGAGTGGATGCAGATGCGATGCGAGGACCCTACGACGGGCACGGGCAGCACGAAGAGACAGTGAGACAGTCAGCACCGCCACGCGCGAGTGTCGAGATGGCGAGGAGGCAGGCACTCACCAGACAAAACAGACGCTACATTAAAAAAAACACCATCGGCACCTCCGTTGGGACCAGAAAAGAACAAAGACGAGGACGCGCGAAACGAGAGAGGCCAGGGTCAGGGTCAGAGGATGCCCGAGTCCTTTAGTGCATTCTGCAGAATCGTCTCCTTCACCGCCGCGAAGACTAGCCGGATATTCGACGTATCCGTCGCCTGTGTTAGACTGCGAACGCAAAGACGGTGCTCAGCCCCCGAGGAAATGAAAAACCGAAGGCAACCATGCGGACACTCACTGCGGGTACACACTCAGCCGCGCCCTATTTGCCTGCATGAACCGCCACAGGATGTACTTCGCCGCCTTGTTAATGTCGGGCCCGCCCGTGTACTCGGGGAAGTACCGTTCTAGAGGCACTTTTGGCAGCTTACTCTTGAACACGTCGATCTTGTTTAGGAATAGGATGATCGATGTCCGGAGGAACCATCGCGAGTTGATGACCGACTCGAACAGGATGAGCGACTCCGCCATCCGTTTCTACGCGCGCGCGCGCGCGCGAGAGAGAGAGAGGCGTGACGGGAGCGGGGCACGAACGCGAACGCAAAACGCGCGGGAAAAGGCAAACGAGTCAGCTCCCGACGGTGACGAACTGATCGGGGGGACGGAAGGGAGACGTACCTGATTGCGATCCTCGAGCAGCACCTGATCGTACTCGCTCAGCGCCGTGCAGAAGATGATGCTCGTCACGCTCTCGAAGCAATGTATCCACTTCTTCCGTTCTGACCGCTGCCCGCCCACGTCGAACATGTGTATTCTGCGCATCGGCCATCTCATCAGCAACCGCACGGACGCACGGACGGACGCACGCGCGGGCACACACGGTTCCCCCGAGCAGCGACCGCGGGAACCGAACCCGTCTGCCAGAGCGGGTGCCAGAGGCAGACGGATGGGCGCCGCGCACCCGCGCGACGACGATGACAACAACAACAACCAAAGAAGACTCACGATAATGGCCCTAATGAAAACCGGGTCTCCGTGATCCCTCTACTTGTCGCTCGTGCCCGCAGCACGTCTGTCTCCGTCGGGACATAGTTGGGCGTTCCTATTCGAAGCGCCTCGGTGAAGAAACTAGAAGAGGAGGGGAGAAGGGAAGCATCGCAGGTCAGCGAGGAGAGCTCTGAGTCTGGTCGTGCACAGCGCCTTCTCTACATCCGACACACCGCCGAATCGCCCCAACGCGCAGGTAATGTTAGGCGCCCAGATAATGGAGGGCGTGCAGAATGGGGGACGAATTTGAAGGACGCTGGCCCAGAGGCCATGGAGGCCGCGGTCTGAGGGAAAGGGAGGGGGTGAGGGAGGGGGACTCACTAGCTTGCACTGTCCATCAAGTAGAACTCGCTACTGTGGTCCATAATCTTGGGAATGATGGGGTCCTTCCAGAGGTCGAAGATCGCCTGGGCCATGTCCTCCACGAAGTAGAAGGTGGGGGCAGGGTTGACGGCGTAGTCGAGGATCTTCTCGAGGCGTGCGCGGTTGGCGGGGTCCTCGCAGTCCATGCCGAACTTGCGCATGGCGGTGATGATGTGGTGGGCCGAGTCGAGGAGGTTCTTGTATATCGTCTGGCGGTAGGCCATGCGCTCCTCGGGCGTGTAGCCGTTCTGGTGGATGATCTTCATCTGCTTGACGATCGTGCTCTTGCCCGACTCGCCGGAGCCCAGGAGGAGGATCTTGCACTCCTTCTTGAGCTTGCGCGAGTCCTCCTCGATCTGCCTGTCTATCTCCTGCGAGCGCATCTGCGCCTCGCGGTCCTGTGTGGACACGCAGTTGCCCATGGATGGTGCTGGTGCTCGCCTTCGGAGCAGGGGCCGGGGTTAGAATGGTCACCAGGCAGGAGCGGAGGGAGAACAAGGTCGGCTTTGTTGTGTTTGTAGTGGGGAAACGGGGAGACACAGGACAGGGAAGGAAGCAAGTGAGGTCAGCGGGGGTCGTGAGAATCGTGGTGGTCGAGAGGTGAGGGCGAGGGTAGTCGTGGACGGGAGGAGGAGGACGTCGCCAGAGGCAGTCGGGGGGACGATGGGCGGGGAAGGGGGGAGAGAAGGCTGGCGTCGGCTCGCCCAATCCGTCTGCTTTGTTCGACGCTTGTCATCATCCATCCAGCGCCTGTCACACCCAGGTCACGCCCCCGGCCTTTCTCGCCGGTTAATTTACCGTCTTAGGCAATACTAGCGCCTGCGCACACTCCTCTGCTCCTCCACCGACCCAACTCAAGCATGAGCTCGGTATTGCCCACCACCGGGGGCCGCGTCCAAAGTGTTCTTGCTACCACCGCGCACTAGAGCAGCTCGCTCTATCGCTCTCAGCAGGATGACCGGGCATTCTATCGGTGTCACGGCCCTCTCTCTTATTCATTTTCACCACTCATCGTCTCACATCCGAGTCAAACTAGTCCTCAACTATTTCCAGCAGTACAAAACCATGAATGCATGCGTTAACCCTCGCGAATACCTGGTGTCACTCTACCATCCACTTGAAACCGTTCATTATCATTTATTGATCAACTCGTTGAGGCGGCGTTCAGTCATTGCATATATGCCGTGACAGCCCTCGATATTAATACTTACCTCTCCCAGTGTGTACAGCCAACAATGTTGGTGACTCTCGCTATCCTCGTGCCTCACGCGCACGCCTCGCGTCTCGCATGGTCTAGCCTCTGACCCTGTCGTTCGGGACGCCTTCTCGTTGGTATTTCAACGCCGGGTGCCACTGTCACTTTACCCTCATGATGTCAGTACGCTGATGAACCACTGGTATCGCGATAACACGCACACGTAAGTTGAACCTCCGCGAGCCCAATCGCGCGCCGGAACCTCGCCTTTCGCTCATTCAGTCCATCCGACTCCCAAGTTCCAACCCTCAAAAATAAAACTCCTCGCTCGCGAGAACGCACCGTGTCTCCCCCGAGCTGCACACTGCAGTCGCACTTCCCGCACGTCGGCCTTGTCGGGCATGACCTTCTACAGTACTTGCGCGTGCCCCTGTCCCAGAGCCCGCGCGTCCGGCCGGAACGTGACCGTGACACGGAGCGTAAGCACGAATGCTCATGGGGCGTGACGCTCGGACGCTAAGACCGCAGGCCTCAGGGATTGAACCATCTGTCACGAACGTCAGCTCCCCATGCGGACCAAGTCCGTACTTATTAACCTAAGTACCGTCATCGGCTCGACGGCCTCCGTGGTTATCCGCTCGCCGACGCCCACCCGCCCTTCCGACAGTCCAACGTCACCTCCAACCCACATCCGAGGCCCCTCTTCTCCACCATTCACGTACGGCCCGACACAAGAAACCCGTCCGAATATAAATCCGCCCACCCTCGACGAGTCACAAGAACAGCCCACCCACCCGGTGCTCCGCCGGCAGAAGCCAAGACCAGAGGAGGGGTGAGGAGAGCCTCGCGATTAATTCACGAGCGCAGCTCTGAGTCTCCGCCACAGAATCCGAATCCCCCAGCACCAACCCCCATCGCAATTTATCCTTTATGATAGATCGGCAGATCGCATCACAGGCGATGCGGGCGGCTCCGCCCTCCCGGGTCACGCCCTTCCGCATATAAATGCCGGCCGCGGGCCCACCGCCAGCCCACTTTATCCTTACGCGGACTTGCCGCAGGCGCGACGCTCCTGAGTGAGACCGCGCGGGCCTGGGCTGGCGGTCCGGCGCGTCCCCGAGGGCCTCGAGGCAACCTTAACTCAATATTAATCCTCTCGCTGAGGGAGGTCTGCGGGCTGCAGGCAGCTGGGGGTGCTTCGAGTTCGAGCTTCGAGCTTCGGAGCTTCGCCGCGAAGACTCAGAGAGTGCAGGCAGAGCGGAGGACGTGTGGGCTGGGTGCAGATGACGCGAGAAGCGGTGCAGGGTACAGTAACATAACAAGCTTCTTCGGAGGCGGGAGGAGCGCGGCGTATGAGCATCTTCAGATTGGCATACCCGGAATACGCCTACGGCCACCTTGCAGCCTGCAGGTCCGGTATGTACCCGGATGGACTCCGACTCGTATCGCCGCGTGCGAGAGGCAGCCGCGACTCGCGACTTCGCATAGCCGCGCATGCCGTCTGCACAGTGCAATGGACGGAGGCCCGAGAGAGGCGACAAGCACACCAATCAAGTGGCAAGTTAGCTATTAAAAACGTAGCGGCTAGTGTCAGTCCACAATATCCAGCTGCCAGGCATAAGTCGCGCACCTCGGCCGCCTCTTGCGTAAATGCATACCGCTGCTGCCAATGTCACACCCCGCCGTGACGCGACGCCCGGACCTTGAGCTTGTTCTCTCCAAGACACACATCGCGCACCGACGTCAGTGTCATCGCGCGCGATCATCCATCGAATCGTTCGTGCTCGATCACTTTAAACTCGTCCAGTCCTGAGCGAGCCTCGCGCGCCACCAGCCAGAGGCAGAATCCTGATCAACTCCGACCTGTCAGTGTCAGTGTCGGAGTGAGCGATCCACCCTCGACTCCACCTGACTCCACACGGGCTCCCCGAATACCTCGGAAATCGAGGACGACTTGCATGTGGACGCCGTTACAGTCAGCACTGATCTGGCTGGGATGGAGGCTGATGGAGGATCGGGTGGTGCAGGGCGAGCATCCGCGATGCGCATTGCGTTGTTGATTGCGCCAAGGGCCCCCAGTGGGCCCCGATCGACGCTAGGTACGACTAGTACGATGTTAAACGTTCTGCACCGAAGACTAGAGCTCGATTAGACAAAATCAAGTTGGATTGGATGTGACAGTGTGACTTACAGAAACCATTCCGTGTCGGCCATATGAGCCGTAAGCCGCAGCCCTCCTTCCGTTGAAATGGAGATGACCTGTATCAGACCTACATGAAGTGAGGCATCAATGCAAAGCATGTTATCACAGGTTTCGTCGAGGGCTCACCGTCAGCGGACCTGGAGATATGTACGCCCAACTCGACACTGACAGATAACGGCGCATTGTGGCAGGTTTGTTACAGCTCCAATCAATCTGCCACCCGCTACTAGACAGGCTCATCCATCATTATACAGTACCTAGCATCCGTCAACCTGCAGATGCATTGTGGCTGAACGTAGCACGTCTGCCTGCGTACCTTGCATAAGTATTCACCGTGATGCTTTTCCAAGGCCCTGCTCACTAGTTGATATCGAGGACCGTGTTTATTTGGTGTTCATGGCAACAGCTTATAGTAAGGTGGCACCAATGTTAGTACGCCACTGATAGACACTTGCAGACAAGTATTGATGCGTACCTCAGCCACGTTGGGGTCGGGAAAGGACACACCATACTGTAGTAGTGAATAATGAACATGCTTGGGCCTTGTAATGAAAGGCACAGCTGCGAGGCCAGCGCCACGAATTGCGAGTGATCAAGAATGTATTCTCCACGAGTTCCGTACATCGCAACTGGTGTCGAAATATTAGTAAAGGGTTATAACGTATACCCGCTATGCATATGACTTATCACATGCTGTGAAGCGAACTCACCTCAAAGTCGACGGCCGAAATTGACGTCGACAGCAAACACGGCCGCTTGCAAGTCATGACAGGATGCTCAGACCAGCGAGCGTGTCATCCATGACTGTCGTACCCTCCCCGCCACCTCTCGACACACGTCTTTCGCTCCGTTCGTCAGCATCGCTATCTTCTGCCTCCTCGTCGGCGTCGGCGTCCTCCTCGGACAGAGGTGGGAGTCCCCGCCACCGTTGCACCTTCACTCGCAGCAACTTCTCAATCGCGTCGATGGAGTCGCACCTGCCCAACTCCGCGCGGAATTTGTTGAACCACGGTCGTCGACCACTGTATGCGCACATGATAGTCATCAGCATCGGCGGAGCAGGTTGTCAAGAAGGTAACAGTATTCAACGCACCACTGGTGATCCACAAAGTGTCGCACGTGCGTCTGCACCGTCTGCATCGTTGCCGTCCCGGGGTATTCTCTGCATATTTCCAGGTACTCCAGCGCGATCTTCACCGGGTCGGGCGTAACATTTGCGAACAGGCTAGACACGCTCTCGCAGTCAATCTCACACAAGTAATACCCACACCCTGCTGAACGGAAGCAGACGTACCAGGGGTTCGCCAGCAGCGTCTCGCCAACCATGATCCCGTCCGCGCCCGTCGCCCTCCTGTTCTCGCACACGTCCTCCCACGTCCTGACGTTCCCGTTGCTCACCACCGGGACCCCGACGCGGTCCTTCAGAACGCGCACCTGCTCGAGGTCCGCCGCACCCTGCCGCCGACGCCGCGCGGAGACGTGCCGGGCGTGGAGGGTGATCCAGGACGCGCCTGCGGCGGCGAGGCGGGTGCCGAGGTCTGGCGTGAGGGCCGTATTCTGGCAGAGGCGGATTTTGGCGGAGATGGGGACGGGGTGCGAGTGCGAGAGGGCGGAGACTGTGGGGTGGAGGTAAGCGAAGAAAGGTCTCGAGGAGGTCTGAGGTGCGGAGACGGGATCTGGTCCATGGAAGACAACATTGCCTGAATATATGCGCATTTACACGCGGGTTATGGTGGATGTATGCCAGAAACAGCGAGGTCCTCAGCCAGAAGAGACCCATATCGCAGAGGACATGCCACGAAAGAAAACCTAAACCGCGAAACAAAACGGATGCACGTACCGATGCTCTCGACTAGGGGCCAATCTCTCTTCTCGAGAAGGTACCCGCCATAATTACCTTCTCGTGCAGCATCCTGTGGACATCCGAGGTTCAAGTCTATACACCTTCGATGTTATGGTTAGTTACCTCCCGCTCCGCGATACAAGTACACGCACCTATTGCGTCTGCCTTGTCAGTCACCGTCCGCGCAGCACGCACGACGATCTCTGGGTCGTTCCCGCATAGTTGCACAACTACTGGGGTATCCTGTGCATCTCTGAGGCCGCGCCGGTGAAACTCCAGATACTCTTGGTCGTTGAGAAGACGTTCGGGGAGGAGCATTTGGGTGTAAGCGAGCGAGGCGTTGTACCGTCGGACGAGGATCCGAAAGGGCAGGTCACTCTGGTTCACCATCGGCGCTGCGATGTAGGAAAGGTCCAGAGAATTCATATTCGGTGTATAGAGTGCGAAGGCATGTGCAGGATGAGACGTTGTAGCGGAAGGAGAATACAGTCGTGAGCGTTGTGCCGTAAGTCAGCTAGAAGTTCCGTACAGCGGAAGAGAGGCATCGGAACATGCCGGGCGGCCACATGCCTACTTGACGCCGCAAGTTCACCGCTCCCCGTGCCTCGACACGTCGATTCACCTCCCCTCCGACGAGAAGCCATGACGTCGGATCCGACAATATCATCTCCTTGCTGCTGACAGAGCTCACCTGTTTTAAAAATTCTCGTCTGTCTGTTCGCGCAACGGAAAGCCAGGCGGACAAGCGTGCGGCGGAGAACGAGCCCGCATCCGCGTGATGGTGGAGATCCTCCGACTTTAGACATCCACGAGGGAACACTGGTTACGGGGTGGAATATACCGCGACGGTCAGATGATGCTCTCTTCTTCCTCGTGAATGCCATCGGCGACTGCGCACCTTACGGTACACCGAGCGTCAGAACCCGGTGGAAGGCCCGGGTGGATGTCGTCTTCCGTGCATGTATGGGTGGACCGTGGAGTACGGAAGGCGACGCCCGTGCTGGAGACTTCGGAGGGGTGGACGAGGCGGGTGGCGGGCCAGGTGATGGGTGCATGTGCGGCTCGGGGACCTTGCCTTACGGGGGAACGTCCCTGCACTAGTCATAATACTGACGGGCTATTTGCAGACGGCCCAGGACAGCCCTCGACTCCGAGCTCTTTGATCTCTCTGTCGCTGTTACCGGCGTCGTAAAGCGTCGTAACCTGTCAGTCTCGACTGTGCTGCGCTTCACCATCAGGGCATGCATAAAAACAGGCACTCGCCTCGCCCTCGCGTACGTCGCCGCCCTCGCCTCCTGCCACTCTCGTTTTGCTTTGCTCACGCTAGGCTCGGTCTGACCCCCTTAGAAAACACCCTCGGTCCAAGAGCCTCCCCCGGCGAACCCATCTTCGTCTCCAGACCAGCCTTTCGTTTACGACTTCACGGCCGACGACCCGCCCATGTCTTCCGGCATTCTCGCCCTCGCCCAGCAGCCCCGCTGGGTGCTCCTCTCTCTTTTCCTCGTGCTCTGGTCCTGGTCCACCGGTCTCCGGCGCGACGGAAGGGCGCTCGGCCTGGGCGTCGACGCTGTCCGTGTCGACAGCCACGCGGTTTGGAACCGGGAGTGGGAGACGAAAAGACAGATCGGGCTGCCTATATGCGCCCAGCAGTGCGCTCTCCAGGCGCAGGAGGCGATCGGGTGCGGGAACAGCTTGTGAGTGCCCCCTCGTTAATTCTCTCCGGAGATGGTTTTTCGGCATTCCATTGAAATGCGCGCCGGCATTCATGTCGAGGGCATGCGCAGGCGGGAGCCCGGGGAACGTAATGGCCCGCAGGACCCAACATCCCCCCGAAAGAAGAGCCGGACCAAGTAATGAACATATATGCTCACTCCCCCCCGCAGGAACCTGCAATGCGCATGCCACTCCCCGCAGTTTTTCCCCGGCACGGTCGACTGCATGACCGCGAACTGCACCGCGACCGACAAGGAGATCGGCCAGGACGAGCTCCTGACCGCATGCAAGGCGTACGGTGCGTACCCGCTCCACATACCCCCAAACAGTACTAGAACCAACATGACTAGTCTCCTCCATCTCCCTGCCGACGAGCTTCCCCACCGGAACAGGAACCACGACCTCCATTAGCTCCGGTACGTCCTCCTTCCCGCGCGCGATGCGCATACCCTCGCGGGTCTCGTGCCTCGCTCGCTCGGAACTTCGTCTGACAATGGCCCGCTTCCGTCCCGCACTAGGTCCCCCGCCCATCTCCGGCAGCGCCTCCGCGACCACCACATCGCACTCACAATCGAGCTCGGGGACGGCGACAGGGACGCCCACAGGTACGACAGCCGCGACAGCGACTGCTCCAACGACCTCCACGGCCGGCACCGGTAAGCCCCCCATCGCATGTACTCTCGTTCTTCTGAACTCACAGGCTGCTGTGCCTCTTTTTCGAACACAGGATCGTCAACAGACAGCGTCTCTGGCGGTGTGACGACCATCACGAGTACGGGGACCCTGGCTAGCGGCAGCAGCACCCCATCCACCACTGGAACGACGGGCAGCGGGAACGGAGCTCTCGCTTCCGGGGTGTCGTGGTCTGCGGTCGTGGTTGGCGTGGCAGTGGCAGCTCGTGTCCGTTCACTGCTGTGGATCTTCGGCACAGGTGAACATGCTCGGGCGGCGGAGAATGCCCGGAACGAGGTGCGACGGCGACGGGCAGCGGCCCGCGTTGTTTGGCCTCCGGGCTGTGCGACGCGAGGGTTTTCTTGCCAGGAGAACAAACACGGACTTGGGTAGAGCATTGGGGGGGCAGCTGGAGAGCACTGGGGAGTAGTCGGAGAGCCGGGGGCTTTGGCAGAGAGATGGCGAAGAGGCAGCGCATGCAGATTACACCATGTACAGTACTCGAAGAAATATAATATATTTCGTTCGCTCTGGAACGCTGCGCTGCGACTGAGCCGGTGCCCGAAACAACAAGACAATACTAAGAAACTGCTCCGACGCAGCGCACAAGTCCCGGGAACTCGGTTCAAACAACTACACGGCCTCGTCTCGCGCCCGCGCCCGCGCCTGCGCCTCTGTGCACCTCCGCGACCGCCAGACCCGAATCTGGTTCTCGAAGTTGTCGCAAAGCCGACCATGGCCTGCCGGCTGGCCCTCCTTGAACAAATGCACCCGCGGCCTACAGAAACCAAATTTAGCCATGGACACAGCCAAATGCCGACATAACTTTTGCACTCACCTTCTGCGCCACCACTTGAGCCGCGAACCAAGTCTTGGAGGGCG
>AYKW01000010.1:0-156414 GCA_002760635.1 Ganoderma sinense ZZ0214-1
TCATCGGGCGAGTACTAGACGAGCGCGTCCTAGCCGATCGTTCTGTCGTCTTTCTTGCAGGGTCCAGCTCCAACGTGTCCATCCGATGGCAGCAGAGCACGCAGAGCACGTTCATCGGCGCTGGGTCGTTCGGGTCCGTATACCTCGCGATCAATCTTGACTCGAATACGCTCATGGCCGTCAAGGAAATCAAGTTCCAGGAGACCGCGGGCCTCACGAATCTATATTCCTATATCCGTGACGAGCTGCGAGTCATGGAAATGCTACATCACCCGAACGTGGTCGAATACTACGGTATCGAGGTCCACCGCGACAAGGTGTACATCTTCGAGGATCGATCTTGTAGTGCGCTGAGAACGACCTCAGGAGGTCGCCGACCAGGTCGTTCAAGTCCGTCGCCTTGGGCCGTCTGACGCATCTCCGCATCATCATGGCCACCGGCACCAGGATCACATCGGACGACACACCGCGCTGGTCTAGCTTCACTGCCATATGCAACAGCAATGTGCGCTACTTCAAGTTCGATAGCGTCGTCGCCGCGCTCCCGAGCGTCCTTCCGTCGCTCGCGTACGTATTCGTCACGGCGAGTGGGAGCATCGTCCAAACTGCCTTGAACGTGCACGCTGGCGAGTCCGAGGACTCGGAGGGGGGAAGGGAGAGGAAACTGTGGGGGGCGAGTCGCGCGTGGCGAGTGCTGCGGCTCCCTCGCGATCGCTTGGGGTCTGAAGCCGAGAGTCAGGGTTACGGTGGAAAGCATGATCTCGAAGAGCTGTCCGCGGAAGAGGCGGAAACGATGATCGACACGGAAGAGTTGCATCCTACGGAGCGAACCTATGTAAGTTTACGTTTCTTTCTAAATAGTAACGCATGCAACAACGATACTGATATATTTACTTTCTTCACATAGTGGGGCGTGGTAGATGAATCTTTGGCTGTAGAATCGGACGATAGCACGACTGGGACATAGGAAAATGGAGGATTTACCGCCGGCGATCGAACCCGAGAAACGCTGAGTCGTTTGATCTGTTAGTTAGTCATGTCATTTACACTGTGTCATGGGTGCGAGGTCCTTACCGTCGGAGCAATAAGAACCAACATAACACGACGGTATCGTCATCCAGAACGTGTGCAACTGGGAGCAATTCATTTGAAACAAGATAGAAACAATTTACAACTAGCTCCGGGCCTCCTCTTCCACCATCGCTCGCGCATTCAGGAGGTGGCCTGAGGCCGCTCCGGAACCTCCTCACCCTCGGGAATTAACTTCATGGTACTCTGCAAATGAATGCGAGCCCTCTTCGCCGTGGACTGCAATGCGCGGGGTACGTAACCCGCGAGCTGATCCCCGGCATAGTCGTCTGTCGACCACATCGGTGCGTTGAAGTGGTCCGCGAGCATCGTGAGGATCGCGTCGTGTGTGGCCAGCTTGGCCGCCACGTCGTACACCGCCTGCGACGGCTTCTCGAGCCGGGCCGTCTTCTCAGTAGCAGGCGCGGGCTTCCGAGTCGCGGCCTCCTGGGAGGGGTCAGCGACGCCCATCTCTTGAAGGGCGGCCGCATGGAACTTCATCCGAGCCGCGCGTGCGTCTGCTGCCGCCGAGGAGGAGGAAGAGGATGCCGCAGCGTTGATCACGCTTTCCAGCGAAGGGATGGGTTTCTGCTCTTCCGCCGCAACCTGCATTTCATAATCCAGGACGGCGTAACGAGCCTTGAAGAAGGCAAGGTAGTCATGGATGAGCTCGTTGATGGGACTGAGGACCTCCGAGTGGTCCTCTCGCTGCGCGCCTCGGTCCTCGGATGACGGAGACGCTGCGACGAAACGGATAGGCCCGTCGGACCACGCGAAGGAGCCGGTCTGGATGATATTTTGCTTAAGGTAACCGCACGTCGTCCGGCCTTTGTCACTGACGCGGAAATCCTCGAAGTAATTGTCGACAAAGTCCCAAACGTTCAGGGAACGCGTCCGGAGGAAGCGGACGGCGAGGTAGATTATGACGTGAAGGAAGGATTCAAGCTCGTCGGCGATCGAGAGTGGGAGCCCGGGGTATTTCAAGGAATTGACGGACATGTAGTACCAGGTCCCCTGTCCGAGTATGAGCATGGGCAAAATCAAAACCGATCGGAAAATATGCATACCGTGCGATGAGGTTGGCGAGCTTTGGTGACCTCTTTGTCGTCGGGGAGGGCCTTGGCAAGCTCCCAGTCACTCAAGACCCCAAACCAGAGGACCATGCCCGCCCCACTCTCGCGGCAAACTACTGTCGGGCGGATGAGGATGTTGCCTGCGCTGATGTCGCGGTGGAGAATGCCGCACTTGACAACAGCTTCCTTGTGACCTGTAAAACGAAGATTGTTAGCTAACATCCAAAAAGAGGTACGCGAAAGCACTCACCGGTCATGCAGTGCCAGACGACTTGCGAGAGCTGTTCGCCTGACTTGATCTCCGTGGACGGGAGGCAAACCTCAGCGACCACGATCCGGTAGTGAGTCAAGTGGCGAAGGCCAAACCCGTCCTTGGGTGCTACGGGAGGTACGTCCTGGGGCCGAGGACGTTTTGCACTATGTCCGCCTGAGCCGCTACTAGTCTTGCCGCTATCGGCCGCGCTCGTGGACCGTTTCCCGTTCGATCCTGATGATCTTTGAATTTTCCGTGTGCCATCGGACCCCGATGACTGGCGCGTCCGCGATGCCGTCGATCCGCCTGATCCCGAAGCTGAGGTCTTGGAGCGCGAAGTGGGCATCGGAGCGATGGCACGAGCTACCTTCTCCGGCTTGCCGAAAGTGTCACCCTTCTTCTCCCCAGTTGAAGAGTACTGTGAGGCCTCCGTTTCCTGCGCACCCGGGCCCCCAACGTCCTCGTGGCAGACTAGAGTCGGGATGAAGGGGACCTTGCCGTCAATGAGTTTCGCAAGAGTTTCACCCTCCTGGGCGACACCGTCGTAGAAGGGACGCCAGGCGTCCTTGAGGAACACCAGACGTTGCGTCTCCCACTCGAGCGCGACGTACCCGCGTGTGCCACGACCGACTAGACCGTGAGGGCCAAAAATGGGTTCGCCGATCAAGTAGTCCCGACCACAGACCTTCAAGCGATGTGGCAGCCAAGTGCCCGTGATCGACTCGCGGAAGAAGTCACGGACATATTTGAAGACAGGAATGATGCTGTCGGAGGCTCTGGATGAAGAGAGGTTGCCGAAACCAGTCGAGGCAGCCGGATCGTCCGTCAAGACGTTCGTCGCGAAGAGGGGGGAAGGGGGCGCAGTGCGTGTCGGCTTGATGATGAAGCCCGGAGGTACCGCAGGAATGGCGGTCCCGTCCACATGATCGATGTCCTGAGGATGGACGGCAGCG
The DNA here is from genome assembly GCA_002760635.1 of Ganoderma sinense ZZ0214-1. NCBI lineage: Eukaryota > Fungi > Basidiomycota > Agaricomycetes > Polyporales > Polyporaceae > Ganoderma > Ganoderma sinense. Next base: position 3,348 of record AYKW01000010.1, read on the forward strand.
ACCTTCTGCATCCACTGCCAACCACAAGAATCCTTGGAGAGACGAGTCGCGGTGGGGTCGACGCCGCGCTGCGCCGGCGTGGCCTTCGAGAACGCGTAGAAGAATTGAAGGAGCCTCTTCGTATGCTCGGTGGTGTCGGTATAGTTGAGGGCCTCGGCGACAATACAGCCCGACCGGTCCCAGCGGACGATGCGGAACTCGTCGCCGTTGACGAGGAGCATGAAGAGCCCCGTGCGGTGCTGAAAGAAGAAGAAACGCTCGCCGTACGACATGAGTTGTCCTCGAACCCCAGTTCGTGTGTAAGCATCCGCCTCCATGTCCTTCTTCTCACGGCTATCCCAGGCGTCGTTCTCCGTACCACCGCGCTTGAACTCGATGCCGAGGTCGCCGAGCATGTGGTTCGGACGGCCCTCGTCAACGAGCTCCTCGTCGGTCTCCGGGATCAAGGCCCCGTCGATCCTGTACTTCTTGGTATCGGTACCATCTGCCTTGGTCTCCGAGATGTTGAGAAGATAGCCTGGACAGAGCGTCTCGTTCTTGTGGACATCATGCTGTGGTCACGGACCGTTGAGATCATGAATACAAGTGGACGGAGGAGGAACATACCCATGCCTGCGAGATGATCTTCTCTTTAGTCAGGTCATCCTTCTTCCCTTTGCCCGAGAGCCCAACGGCTGTGCTGAACGTGTCGTGGATCCTCTTGATCATCTCGGTGGAGTAGACGGCGTCAAACTCATCGGGGTCGACGGAAGGGAGGTATGTCTTCATCATGTTGTCAAACAGAAGTGGAACAGTGGTGTGTGGAGCGTCCGACATCATGTGGTAACGGTCGGTTTCCGCGCGGGATGGAAGGGATAGGTGAGGGTTGTTGCGTGCGTGGCTGCGAATCTGATAATGTTGTACGTTGGCGGGCGAAGATTGGACCCCTTCGCGCTGTGGGTACTTGTGAGCAACCATTGTGGGAGAGGGTAGGGGATGTGGTGGAGGACAGACCTTCAGAGACGCCTGTTGCAGGCTTTTGTGGGGGTCGAGAAGGTGGTTAGAAGTTGAACTTGAAAGGCTGCCTGGTGATTGGACGGAAACTCCGCTATCATACGGTACCAATGAGATCAGCCGCTGCTAGAACAAAAGAAACGCGTCCTCATTGCATACCAAAGATAGTGGACAATGAAAATTCTGACTTCAGGCTTCGTTGTCGCGAAAACGGTAAGAGACGAGCTGAGGGCAAGCGCCGGGAGATGGTTGGGTTTCCATTCTGGGACGAGCAGCTTAAGCGGGCGTCTGTACTCGCCGCCTTCCATCAAACCGCAGTCCTTTACTGCTTTGCTTTGCAATTGCCAACATGCCTTACCATTGCTTTTCTTGTTGTGCTTGTTCCTTCCAAAAGTTGGAGATGGAAAGTGACGACTGTCAAAAATCCATACCCACAGAAAATATTGTCTCGAGACCAATCGATAGTCAACGGGAAGGTGTTCAAGTAGTATCACCATCCGAACTGGCAAAGCAACCGGGTAAGTACGTTTGTCCGGCTCTCGCTTCGTCCGAGATCGCAGCAGTGCACGATACTTACTGACTCGGACGGTATGGCGCCGAACGCCGGACCAGATAGCATCTTCGCTTTGCCCAGGCCTCACGCTGCCTTGAACAGGGACAGAGCTTCTTCGTTCCCTATACACGACGGGCAAGCGCGGATACCGCTGACCGGAATATGGTTGTAAAAAGGCCGGGAACGGTCTCCTGTCACAACCATATTCCGGACCCGAATTTTGGGTAAGCGCCATATAGATCGACATAACAAAACGTACTTAATCGATTAACCGATAAATAAGGTTGCATTGTTCTTTTGTTACCGAGCGCCTTTGAGAATTCAGGTCCGTAATATGGGCGCGACAGGAGACCAGTCCCAGCCCTTTTACAGACATATTCCGGGTGGCGGTATCAGCCATTGCCCGTCGTGATAGCTGTCACAGATTCGCTCCCGCCGGGTATGCAAAGAAGCCGTCTATTCACTCACGTTATATCTTGCTGACGATATTACCTCAAAAGACAATAATTCCTCACCCGTGCCAGCGGGACTCAACTTGAACTCAGATATCCTGCGCCAGACCTGCGGTTTTATCACTGGCGTCCAGTACATGCTCTCCTTCTCGCGCACTTGCTCCCAGTTTCACCCTATTGGCGTTGAACGCCGGCTCAGCATGCAACCCCTCATCATCCATTTTGGAAAATCCCTTCGCAGACTATATGACTTCGTCTTCGTCGACGAACAACGGCGTGGTCCGCACATCCGTGTGATTTGCGTTCTGTACGGCCCACCTCTGGAAGGCTTGTCGGAGGACGTTGTGGACCACTTCTTCGCACTATTCAAAGGGCTAAGCGCGGGAGGAGCTGCATTATGGGAAGAAACAATGCATGTCCGAGCTTTGTTACATGGCGCACGCACTGCACGATACTTGAGAAGCATGTTCTGGGGTGACGACCCGGAACCAAATAGCGACTGGGAGGATGAAGACTCTGAGGACGACAACATAAACTTGTGCACAGAAGACAAATTGATTGTGGAAGAAGCAGCCTAGCTTAGGGACCAATTGCGGTCGCAGCCTCTCCTCTGGACCTATCATAATATTTACATTTGCTTCATGGAGGTCGCATTGATCGGGATGAGATGGAACGAGCAAGTGCAGACATCACGTATACGGCCTTTTCTCCCGGGTTTACTGCGGTATGGTAGATGAGGGCACGCAATAGGCACGAAGATCCGTGCTGCGTCTGGGTCAGCAGAGCCTTTGATATAGGTGACAGACGAGACGCGGTGCCCGACGCAGAATACATTATCAACACATCACCTTTTACGCGTACAACAGGTACTGGTATACTCACGAGGCCGATGAGGCTCTACAGCTGGCTCTGCGCCTCTTCTTCTGCCTTCGCCTGCTTGATCGCCGCGATCACCTTCGCATGCACATCCTTTCCGGACGCGACGACGCCGAAGTTCTCCCCAAGCGTCCGCCCGAGCCCGAAGTCGAGCGGCTCTCCCCGCCCGTCAGAGATGATGCCACCAGCCTCTTCGACAAGGATCGCACCGGCCGCATGATCCTGCGTTTGCACGAAGTCAGTCAACAGAGCGCCCGGCCTAAAGGAAGGAAAACACGCACCCAGATCTTCTCCCGGTATCCCGTCCCGACCGGCATGCGCAGGTACACACCTCCGTCACCGCGCGCGAGCGAGCAGTACTTCGCCTGGCTGTCCATGCGCGTCGGCGCGCGCGTCACGCCAAGAACCTGCCCGACGCGCTCGTTAAAGCTCAGCTTCGCGTGCGCCTTCTCCACGCTCTCCAGGAAGTTGAGCGTCTCCGGCGTGAATGTAGGGATCGTCAGCTTCGTCCGTGCACCTTCAACGAAGGGGTTGTCGAGCGGGAGCTGGAACGCGCCCTGCCCGCGGACGGCAACGAAGATGCAGCCGCGGGGCCCGGACGGGTCCGCGGCGGAGACGGGGAGGTTCGGGCAGCCCATGACGCCGAGCTCGACGCGCGCGTCGACGAGGAGCGCGAGGCAAACGGCATACTGCTCGCCGCGCAGGAAGCCCTTCGTGCCGTCGATGGGGTCGAGGGTCCACATTCCTGTGGTGAATTTTTGTGAGCGAGGTCTGTGGGACTGGTACTGGGAGCTTCGCGACACTGTGTTGCATCCCCTGGTGCCCGCACTGCGACGACCTGATTTCTCTGCACAAATATAGCAGACGCAAAGGGAGGGTTTCTGGGTGTTTGCCTCCGCCTCCTCATCTCATTTTCGACGATAGAAGTGGACGTTCGGGGAGGAGACCGACTAGTACGGATGACGATGCCAGCAGCATTAACCAGAAGCTACATCGCCCGGATGGAGGGAAATAGCAAGACACCGAAACCAAGAGTGAAGCACTCACGCCCTGTCCTGCCACCGTTGTAGTTTCCACGGTCAATCGCATCCAACAGCTGGTCTGCCGTCCTCCCATGGTTCGGCCCCAGACCCCACTCCTCCTTCTCTCCAGGTTGCAGCTCCGCAATCAGCGTCTCGTTTGCGAGCTCGATAATTCGGTCGCGGAGAATCTTGCCAGACTCTACGCGGAGGTCGGCAGCATCCTCCTCGCCCACAATAGGGTCTTCGGGGAACGCGCGGTTGAGGATCGTGTTGACGACCGCCTGCGCCGAGAAGTCGCCCACTGCAAGAGCGGTCTGCAACCGCACCCATATCGATCGAGACGGACACGCACCTGTCACCGGGCTCTTGTCATCCTTGGTCAACGTCTCCTGCTTGACGAGCTTGTTGAAGACGGACGCGGTGAGGACGCACGCGCGCCGGACGGCGGCGATCGCGATCTGGGTTTCGGCGGCGTAGGGAGCGGGGAGGTTAGCGGCCATGGCTGAGAGGGATCTTCAGGTTTACCGGGGCAGCGAGGGCGGGCTTTAAGGCGTTGCGGAGCATCGCGGGCGAGCGAGTCAGAGGAGGCGGGTTTGGACGACGTGCGTCGTGCGAGGCGATGAGCTCAGCGGGAAAGAGGCGCGCGGGCGGCTGCCAACCACGCTCCCTTGTTTTCGAATGTCGTGACCGGGCGTACAGGCTCGCTCAGCATTCCAAATACTCGCCGCCAGGTCACGCAGAGGGAGGGGGAGAATGCGATAGAGGTGAGTGGTCCTGCGGTGGGCGCTGCGTGAGATACGTCTGATATATTGGACTAGATTCGGGCACAGTGCCCTTTGATAAAATTTACTCGCGTCCATTCATGTCCAATCACAGAACCACAGCAACAGCTTCTGCAAGCTTCTGCACATGTCGTCTACAGTACTAGTCGGGTTGACCGTTGCATCATCTTTTGATTTTAGAATTGCAGGCTTGGTCACAATTGTGAGTTGTCCACTTGGTATACGTTCCCCGAATACATTGTATGTGACTGAAAGACAACCATAGCCAACAACCCAGGGAGTTTGTGAGTACTAGTACTTATACCAGCGACCAACGAGAGGGCCACCAGCATCACACAAAATGAAGGGTGCGTTTTGTATCTCATTTTGCATCCTATGCCTTGCCTGGACCTGTCCTTTAAGTACCCATCATCGAGCCGGGGCTGCGTTTCAGAAAGGTTTCCCGTCCTGTTCATGTTGCAAACATCACTGCCATCACTTGCCAACCACCCCGCATTGTTCCCTGAAAGGTCTGTACCAAGATTGCAGTCTACTTGAGATCCAGACGCCTTTCCGTCCTAATCTCGGGCACACGCGGGGAGCCGCCGGGCATAATGCCGATTTACCTCAATCAACGCCTCACGAGCACAACCGGAACAACACTATCGCCTACTGTCATGGGAAGGGCTATTTGAAAAAGTCTCTGAGGTGCCCAACAGTTGCGATTCAGTTTCTTCGTTCACCAGTGAACCTTATCCGATTCCTAGGCTACCAGTGCCATCATTTTGCTACGGGCCATGCAACTTGGATTGAATGTGATAGCAGAGAGTTCGTCTATGGGAATGGTTCATTTGAGAGGGGGGCTATCGCGAAGCAAGGCCTTGCTTCTAGGTTCCCTTCTGCACGGCCTCGAGCTCGAAAGGCTCTGCAGGGTGGAGGACGAGGGAGGACAATTTCCCTCGAGGACAGCGCCCGTTCCGATCCCCGAACTTCCATTAAGCGCATGGCAAGTTCAAAGCCAAGCACAGGATGGCCAGCACGCGGGTAGCACCGGCGGGGGCTGTCCTCCTTGTACGTTGAGAGTACAAATACGCCATCAGTTGCGACGAGGATGATCGGGCCCATCCCATTCCCATCGTCCATTTCAGCCTCTCTCTTCACCAACTCTTTACGACTTTACAGCGATGAGTACTAGTGGATATACGGGTCTGACCTCATCATTTCCGGGAACCGTTCCCCGGTCGCAAGCGCTGACGGCGGTGTTGGCGTCGATGTTCTTTGGTTAGTACGCAGTTTTTGCTCGCTCACTGTCGGGTCGCTCATCGTCGTTCACATCCTCGCAGGGGCGTTCACCATGATTGTAGGCCCTGCTCTCTACGCCGTGACGTGAGTGCCTGTCCCTGGTCTACGACCGACGTATGAGACACACGCACTGACTCGGACGTTCGGGATCCAGTCGCAAAGGCTTCGGGCGCACTTCCTCCCTCGCCGCCTTTGCGACAACGGCAGCCCTGTACACTGTGGCGGCCACGTACACCGTCGCCGTGCTCGTCACAGTGTTTCACAACACTACGATCCTGGACCGGGACCATACGTTCTACACCCCCACCCTCGACGAGATCGGCACGGCGGTGCTCACGATCACTGTAAGTGCCCTCAATTCAATTCCCTATTTTTCTAGAACATCCGACACTCATCTCTATCCCCCTCCAGGCCGTCCTGTCCACCGGCGTCGTCTGGTCGCGCGTGTGGGTGCTGTGGGGGCACAACAAGGTCCTGTACGGCGTGTCGCTCGTCTTGCTCATGATCACGCTCAGTACGTCGCCTCGCTCTCCCGGGCCGTCTCCACCACACCTCACTGACCCCAGTGCCCATGCGCGCGCGCCCGCACTTTAGTCCTCGGCTCGATCTCCACCGCGGAGCGGTCCGGGTACACCTTCTCCGTGAACAACACCGAGCTGTGGTTCGGGGGCTTCTACTGGGGCTCGGAGACGGGCACCGGGGCGTGCTGGATGGCCATGTGCACGAACACGCTCGCGTTCATCCTCTACCTCGTCAAAGTGCTGTGCGTACCCCCCGGGGGCTTTCCCCCCCTCCGTTCACTTTCTCGCCCCGCTGCAACAGACCGTGGACTGACGAGGCGCGTTTTCGCAGGCGCCAGCGGTCCGATAAACGTTCCAGCACGGGATGGCGCATCGCGCGGCACTTCGTGCGGATCCTGGAGTCCGGGACGCTCTTCGCGGTCATCTGGGTGCGTCGTCTTCGCTCTCGCTCTCGTTCGCCGAGATTTCGGCCGCAATGCTGACAGCTGGCGTTGGCGTTTTGGGTCTTCCCGATCCCGTGCAGCTCTTCGTGGTCGTCTACAATACGGGAGCTGGCGACGGCGCCCTGGACACCACGGACGGCTTCTCGTTCTTCGTCAACGGTGCACTCATCTCCCTGCTGGTACGTACGCTGTGCGGATGGCGCTTGGCCCTGGTGCTGCGCACGAGATCGTCAGACTGACTGGAATGCTGCAGGGAGTGTGCGCGGTGCTCATTATCGTCCTCGCGGCCACCGGTTACTCGGAGGCTGCCCTTCTGGACGGCGCTGCTGACGACGAGCAGGGCGTGCCGCTCTCGAGGGAGAAATAGACACCAGCGGCACAACGCGAGTGTGGCGTTTAGGTGCGGCATGGTGCTACGATAAGTATACGAGCAACGAATCTTCACAAACGGACTTCTAATAGCGACCTGACGACCGATTATAATACGATGTGCCAACCGTGGACTTGCAATGAGACTTTGTATCGACTCCGAAGGCCAACTGGCACCAAAATTCAAATGACAGAACCGGCGACTGCCTCCCGATCTTCCCAGCAACTTCCCGGACACGGTTTCTTTCTCAACCGTGGTTCTCTCCTAAGTTTTCAGGCTAACACTTCTCGACATTTCGGCTGCGCTACCACCTCGCCCAACATGTGAATAACCCCGAACCAATGCACTGCAGGCACGGAATGGCCCCAAACCAGATGTCTCTCTGTGTCGCTCGACCAAACTCTGCGTGCCAATCATTCGCGATCGGCGCTCGCACTAACACTCCTTATCTCCTCGAGCAACGTCAGGAATCTGGACCACCTGGAGCCACCTGATCCCCCCCACCGCGCCACTAGTACCGATGTCGGACGCCTCGAGTCTTGTAAACCCACACCTCAAGGGTCCGGCGCAAGGAAACGAATATCGATGGGAAGCTGTGCCTTGAACCTGCATTTCCCGATAAGGTACAGCCAGAGTACAGCGAGCGACTTGGAGCTCGATCGGACCCATAACCCTCGATTCCGTCGACGTCGGAGACGCACAGTCTTGGACATGCGCTGCAGTTCTCAAGCTCGCCAAAGCATCGTATAATATAACATGTGTCTGTGACGCGGCGGACGGACGCGATGAGATAAGCTCGAGGACATGATGGCCTTGCAAGTAGATTGGGAAGGCAGAGGCTGCTTTGGTTGGCCTGATCGATATCCATCAGATCCGCAGAGATTTACTTGCGCTCCTTCAAGGAGGCGTCCAGGGACTTCAGGCACGGTTACAGGAGCTTGTTCGATTGTGCGGTGTGGTTTTCTTTGAAGGACTGGACAGATGGATGTCGCGGTCAACTGAGGTGCAGAGCCAGAGCATTCGAGGTCAAACGAACGATTCACCATCTGTCATACGTCTACTACCGTCTCCTGCGGAAGAAGGAGCGGGATCGGGCATCAATAATTATAATTAAATGGGACTGGGGGCGGATGGACTACTTGAAGTTTGAATGCTTGAATGTTTAGAAGACGGAACTGTCGCTATGATGTTTGACCGGGTATAGATCTAGACATGTGATTGCGTCGATGAGGGGTTGGCGGCAGAAGTAAGAATACAGGTACTTGTTAATAAGTATTCCTGGACCCGGAAGATATCATATAAACATGCGTTGCCATCAGACTTCGTTACCCCACTGGCCGGCCAGTGCTCCAAAATCTGAAACTTGAACGTGCTTAAGCACACACCCAGGTACGTCAGCTTACTTATCCTTATTCCTGGAGCTGAGTCTTGCACCACGCGTACGATAGTTTGTCACTACATTATCTGGAAGTCGAATGGAAGCACTTCCAGGGGCCCTTGACGGGATGCGGAGTGAAGGTTAATGAGCCTCCCCCGACGCTATTACACTGCAAGATCGACCTAAACGGCCCACATATCTCGCTTAGCACTCCGCAACATATAGGCGCTGCTACGCCAATGCCTGTGGCTGCAACCGCAATAGGAATAGCGTCCGTTACCGATTGGTATGGACCGGATTCTAAGGCTAACGAGGGCTAACGTCAACGAGGTGAAACCGTCTACCATGCCAAGTTCTGCCTTGCAGCTTTGGGATCTCTCAGCACTATTCGTATAGTATGCATGCATATGGAATGTACAAAAATCACTGACGTTGAGTCCCGGTAAGAAATCGCTATGGCATAATCCGCCGGAACACGCCAAAATCTTAAGAGACGACGAATGCCATATATCGCCCAAGATTCTACCGTATAGCATATTTTCCCTCCGGCACTTTCTTCCAAACTCAGCACAATCGGGCAGTATACGCCAGGATCTGCACTCGCTATATTTAGTATCCATGTAGAGATCCAATAGAAATAGGTATTGCTCTTAGCTGTCAATGTGCGCTCGAATAATTAGTAAAATGAATGCCATTATAACAACGTCTAATAAAATACAAGTAATACGTGGAACTAGGTATAGTGTGCTACGTTGAACTAAGCCTCGAGCTCGCAATCACTGCTGTTCGCCGCGCGCTCTAATTCCGAATACCTGAGTGACGTCTTGACGGCAAGAAGACCCTTTAAGGCCGTCTCAATACGCGCATACACCTACTCAGAAAGGGGGAACTCACCGGATGCGCCACCGGGCACGTCGTTGAGGACCTGAAAGTCCCGAAAAGTTCGTCAGGCATCAGAAGAATCGTATACCATCACGACGCACCTTGTTACCAACTACGGGGGATGTGGAATAGCCGCATACACCCATGGGAAGCAGAAGGGAGGGGCAGGAACCGGTGGACGACATGATGGAGAAGGACAAGATGCGACAAAGGAAAATCACCACGAGAAGCCTTCTTTATAAGGAGGGACTGGAGCTCGATCGCGGCAGGGGATCGGGATGCTGGTGCGGGGACGGGCCTTGCAAGGGCGGGGGACTGCAGAGCGAAACGCAAGACAAGAGCGAGTTTCGAGCAAACAAGCACAGAGTGTGCATGTTTGCTTGAAACTCGCACCAAGCCGCCGAGCATGCGCGTTGTTGTATTAGACTCGAGACGGTGCAAAGGTTGCTGTCTGCCATGGCTCGCGCGCGACCCGACTTGGTCAAGACGCGTCCAAACCGGTTGGGTAGCGCCCGCTCGTGAAAATGGCCGGATTCCGCCATATCTCATATGGCGTTCGCAGATTTTGCCGTTTCACGCCGAAATCTGCCGTAGGTATTTTTCACCGGGGTTGAGTACTGACGGTCAGCATCTCGTATAAGTACAGGGAGAGTCTGAGCCTCAGTTAGAGGATTGAGGCCAGCTGATTGGATGGAAAAAATAACCATTCCGAGATATGCAATACCTCGGAGATCAGGATTGAACGGAAGCGAACTAATCCAAGTGAGACGTAGAGGCGCCTGCCAGAGTGGATAATTGATTGTGCGGGTACCTTTGCCAGCGATGTTGCCTGATGTTGCTCGGCCACTGCTCGGCGACACACCGATCTCCCGCCGCGTGGTCCCGCTGATCACCATCACCCTCGACGGAGCTCGACGCTCGCTCTCCCGCCGACCCACGCGGTCTTATATACCGCCTTGTCTCTCCTTGTCGCCTTTAGAGGCGCCGCTCATGTCTCTCTCTCCTCCTCCGCTGCCCTGAGCTCGTCTATCCCGTGTCCTTCTCCAACGCTGTTTCGCGCTTGGTTCGTGGATCCGGTCACTGCCTGGACGCTCGGGCAGGAAGGTGCAGGATGTCTACTCCTAAGCTTGCACACACCACGATTGCTCTCAACGACACGCTTGGAGCTTCATTCATCGGTCACACCGTCGCCACCGTGTACGTCCTCACATATTCCTCACATTCTCGTTCTCTACATACCGCGATCTCTCCAGACTCTATGGCATCACTACGCTTCAAACGTTCTTATACTATCGGTATAATATGAAGGACCCACTTATCCTTAGAGTATCGGTAAGCGTCTGCTGCAACAATCTCCCGCATTCCTCGTCGAATTCCCAACTTGCGATCTGCGGTATACTTGTTCATTAAGGTTGCCGGCCTATGGTAAGTGAAATTTCGTCATGTCACGCGAGAATCTAAGAACTCCCGCTAATCGCGCCGCGTGCGAAAGGATTCTCGATTCGTTACACGTCGGCCTGATCACCGGGGCTATGTACTGGTACTGCATAACCAACTTCTCAAACTTGGTGGCTATCCAGCGACCCATATGGTGCGAGTTCTCTCCTCTGTTCTAGCGATTGCACTGTGTTCACGTCCTTGGATCTGCCTTTCAGGCCTATCACCGTATGTCCACCTGAACGTCGATTTACCGTATAACTTCATACTCATCCTTCTCCATCGGGATGAAGACCATGATCATCGTATCGGTAAGTAATCCTACACGTCGGAAGGAGCGCGGGGTTGACTGACATCTACTTGTAGAATTTGAGCAACAGCATCATCCGCGGGTGTGTGCGCAATCGCCCTGTCATGGCTGACGTCTCTCCTGACATTTCCCTTCAACAATCCTCTAGAATCTTCTGCCACCGGCTTTATCTATGCAAGTCGATTACCTCACATACTCTAGTCTTGGATGCTGACCCGATTGGATCGCTTTCCTAGTGGGTCATCGTAGCTTGTGGCTCCCCGCGATCATCGTGCGTCCCTTTTACTCACGTTGTGAAGACTAACGCCAATGCTATGACTTGATGTCTTGTAGGGCGTGCTGTCGGTCTTCATATTTGGTTCGTCCACATCCCAGTCACTGACCCGACTGCTCTGAATGGCGCACTGACCTCCTGCTAGTGGACGCTGGGTGTAAGTCGTGCTCCTGTCACCAATCAACCCGCACACTTCTGCGTTCTAACCGCCATGGCCTTCTTCCAAGATTTCTCGATCAAGCTGTATGTTTGAATCCTCCTCACTATGTCTCTTTCGCTGAGAGACCTGGTCTATGCACAGTTTCAGCATCGACTCCTTCGAGCAAATCACTGAATTCTCCGTATGTCTTCGTCCAGTTCCCACTTCCTGCTATGCCATACTCATTCAAATGTTAATTGGAATGCATTGTAGTGGGGCCTGTACGCGGGCCTTTCCGTCGAAGCAGCCGTTGACTTGGTGGTCGCGATCGCCCAGGTCATCCTGCTACGCAAGTTCGAGACAGGCATCCGAAGGTTCGTCTCGCTTGTGGATCCATCGTGGACGCGCGTATGGATATGCTCACTTTCCACGTGTGCAAACACAGCACGGACTCGTCTATCCGAGTGCTCATGCAGTACAGTATCAACACCGGGCTTCTGACCAGGTGCGCCCGCCCCTCTACCCCCGTCCGAACGAGCTTCGAGGCTGACGGGATGTGAATCGCATGCAGCTTCTGCGCGATCGGCGCGGTCGTCTCCTTCGCCGCCGCGCCGCGCAAGTTCATCTACTTCGCGTTCTACTTCGTCCTCGGCAAAAGTACGCTCTCGACGCTCCCCTTCTCGTCGTTTGGTGCATCCATGTGCTGATGCAGGGCTCTAGTGTACGTGAACTCGCTGCTCGCGACACTCAACGCGCGCGGGTCCATCCTCGGTACTAGGGGCCCGCGACGGAGACGTGCCGCAGCGGAGGACAAGGAGGTCGCGTTCCCTACGGCAGGCGCCACGACAGACACTGGGCGCAATGGCCGCTTGACCACGTTCGATGCGAGCTTGCACGGAGCAGGGATCGAGGTGCGTTCCTATCAGATCCGTCCTGGTTTCTCCCCTTCTCCTTCCTTTTCTTCTTCGCGCGTTTGATTCCACACTCTTTCGGGAAGACTTCTGGTGACAGCGACGTGTGCATGGCAGGGGGCTGCTTCGTCTTTCCTTTCCTTCTCTTTCCTCCATCTTTCCTAGACATCTGAAGCTCACTGACCTCCCTGTGCGGCGCACGCAGTTCACGACGGTCATCTCCACCCCGCCGTTCGTCTCGGACAGCATAGTGCAGGTCACGAAGGGGAAGATGGGCTCCTCGTCCGACATGTCGAAATCCTACAGCACCGTATAATGCGCAGCGTGTTGCGTATCCTCGGTGCAGTGGACGAGCCTGCATACGCCACGCGCACACCGCATATCGCTTATCATGAGAGGCCATTTTCCTCCAAGAGCCTTCCTCCGCCATCCCCTCTCCGACTGAGCTGCGACATTCGGGTTCCATCTCTACGTCATTGGGACGTGGGACATGCGTAGTGCGTTGTCCACCATTCCTCTGGCCACCTTCGGAGGCGTTTTGGCTTTCCGATCGGTTAGCGGGGGCTCTACGTCGTCCCGTCTCGCGACCTCGAGTCGTCGCTGTAGTTCTATGGCTATGATGTCGGAGCACGGTGTTCGCGTCACATGTCTAGGTGCCGTGGAGCATGATTCGATATAGCAGTTGTTGGCAAGGATGGTAAATACCACTGTAGCAATATACATGTTCGTCATAGGCTCCGATGAGGTGGTGGACCTTCGGTGGTCTTCTCGTGGTCTGTGACCGGTTACACACCCAATTTGTGATATGCTCCTCGGAGCTCGGATCTGTCAAGACTTCGGATGGGGGTATTTGACGGAGGTCGGCGGAGCTCTTCTGTTGGAGCCCCGGGGAGCCCAGGATGGAGGTAGCACGTGATGATCCTGCGCTTCCATTCTGGGACAGATAGGACTTAGCAGCCGGAATGTGCACGTAGTTTAGGTTATCCAAATCCACGATCATGCCGCCGCCCTCCACGAAGCTCCCGTTGAACTGGCTCTATGGTACATTCCGTTTCGAAAGGCTCTCGCAGTAGCATACTCAGGATAAATATCTTCAGATGAATTTCACCTAGCTCATACCCCCGGAGACGAAGTTCAAGGCACTCAGTTACGGTATACCTGCCGGCGCTGCAACGCCGACTCGGACTCCCCACCGGAAGTGTTTTCAAGCAGGTCTCTCGCCCACAAGCACGCGCTCCTCAAGAGCCACCGGAAGCATTTTATCATCCGGGAGCGGTCTGAATCCCCTCGTCGCGCAGAGTCACGGAGCTCTTCGGACAGGGCTAGATCTTCAAGTCCACTCCGGGAGCGCTGTGCTTCTCCTTTCTCGAGCGACGATGTCGAGATGGTGCTGTTTAAGTGTCCGCAGTACTAAATTCGAGCTTGCTAATTTTATTTTCGATTAGGTTGACCGTTTTGGCAGCGAGTCCGGGCCTTTTTGGTCACAGGCCGCCATGGAATGGGATGCACCACCAGTCCCAGGGCCATCCTATGCGGGCTCCGAGTCCGAGGTAGACGGCGAGTACCCGGACCTTCAACCAGATGATATTCCATGGTCAGATTGTGGTTCAGGCAGGTGACCTATGTAGGGCTTGTCTACTACAGATCACGCTGATTTTCGCTGACAGCATGGGGTGCGCACTCGGACTCGGACTTGGACACGGACTCGGACACGGACTCAGGCTCGGACTCAGGCTCGGACTCCGGCTCAGATCTCGGCGAAACTGAAGACGAGGACAGGCCTGCGGAAGCTTCCGGCAGTGAAGGTCCACACTCGCGTGAGTTCGAAAAGACACATGAGGGCTCAGGTAGACGGTCACGGCGATCGCGATGCCGGCCATACCCTAATATGACAGTAAGTTGGTCGGATTGGCTCTTTAGATGGAATTTCCGAGTAGTGGCTGACATAGACTCGGACACTGCCAAGTGGTGTGTGCTCGACATGATTCTCAACTTGCCTCGACATCCCATGTCCGACGAGCAAATGAAAATATTGCTTTGGGGTCTCCGCTTGCTCGGAGTGAAGCATGTTCCATCTCTACAGCGATTCCGACAGTTCCAAGCACGTCTTCGTCAGGCGCCAACATTCAAGAAGGATCTCTCGCACGTGTCAGTATTAGGGAATCATTTTAGTGGAAACAGCATGCTCAGGTCGATTGGATTGGTGAGTCACACTTTGGCTGGTGTTTGTCGTACTGGATAAGCTTACGGTCAATGGTGAATCAGGATTTGGCGAACTGGGAAGTTCGCCGGCGCTTGTTCTTCTACCCGGAGGAGCCGCTCGAAGAGGGCGTGTCTGAGCTTAGACACTCATGGAAGTGGCTATCGGGCCTTCCTGATGAGCAGTTGACACCAATGTGGGACAAGAATGGGGCACATTTCTATGTTGGTGAGGTGGCTATGCTGGAAAATGGGAAGTTGGTGATTCCTCTGCGGTGGTTTTTGCGAGCCGGCGCGATGCAGATGGTCTATTATGATGTGCACGTAACGAATGTGAGGATGTGCTCAATTGGTGTGATATGTTATGGTTCTAACTGTGTCTAGAATGGTCTGCACGTTGATGAGACAGAGCGCCGAAAGGGACCTGCCTCCCCGCTCTCCCGAAACCTCCCAGACCTTCTTAAGAGCGGTATCCAGACCCGTCTCACTGGTACGTAATTGTTCAAGGGTCAAAGGGTTATGCTCTGATGAATTGGATGTATTCTTATAGCGACGCCCCAAACATTGTCCCGAAATCCGTGCGAGCTCAACCCTTGGCGCGTGCGTGCACAGGGACGACCATGCTATGTCTATTTTATTCTTTTGGGTGGGGACGACGTCTCAGGGAACCGTAGCAAGACCTGGAACAAGCACTGGTGTTTCTACTTCTGCGCTGCCGGATTACCTTTGGCATGTATGAATCAGGAATATTTTGTCCATTTCGTCTCGACCTCCCAGCATGCCGGACCTGTCGAACAGGTAGCGGCAATTACCTCGGAGATCCGGTATGTGGCCTGTATTTTTGGTGATCGCTGGTCTCCAGGCTTACAGAAGGTGAAAGGTCTGTCCGTGACACTGGATATGTGTGCAACGAGGCTCTGGAGGGCGGAGGATCCCGAGAATGCCTCATCATTCCTGGGATCTTTGTGGAGACAGGGGATGGACCTTGGCAGTCGGAGCTGAGCAGTCACTCAGGGGACAGTAAGCCTTGTCGTTTCTGTGAGATGGGGGGGAATGTGAAGGAGCGGTCAAGTGATGACGGTTTCCTGGCAATCATGGAGGTAAGTATCTTTGCTGGAATATCAGCCTAGCCGGAACTATTCTGCTAAAAACATCTCCCAACAGACCGGCGAGCCTCGAACGCCCGCGGATTCGGTGCGGCGCATTCAAGCTGATCTCAAATTAGCAACGTATCCTCGCAAAGGAGCTGAGATCGAGAAAAATCAGCAAAAGACTGGGACTATGGACACGCTCGCGCAGACAGTCATAACAGAATTGGTGGAGAAGGGGAAGGAGATGTTCAATGAGAAAGGGCCAAGCGGTGCTCGTGTGCATTCAAACGCATCGATCCATGCCACTCTCGAGGCCCGGCTGGATGAACGTCTCGAGGAAGGGAGCTTCATTAACTCTTTGCTCTCAGACGATCGTACGAGCTTCTCCAAATCATCAACCATTGTGTGTTAGTAGCTAACAGTTCGAAACTAATCTAGTCTTCAATCCCCACGAAGATACTGCTATCGGGCGACTTCATCTAATCCTGCTCGGTTTCACGAAGTACTTTTGGAGCGCTTCACTGCCCGCGGGCGCCGGTCAGAAACTGACGATTAAGGAGAAGGAACTCCTGGCTGCTGCTGAAGCGACACTCTTTTCACTCGATCAGGGAGGACTTGGAGATCGATCCCTCCGTCCAGACTATGTCATGCACTTCCGAGGTAGCTTGGTTGGGCGCCATCTCCATGGCATCGCTCAACTAGCTGTATTCATTTTCGCACGCATTGTTGAGCCCATTCTACGCAAAGTATGGGTGGAGCTCAGTCGGTTATGTGCCATGTTATTTGTACAAGCTATTAAGGACATGAAGTCATACCAGGTGCGTCACACAGCTCGCACTCGGAGTCTCACAGTACGGGGTAACGGGTTCTATCAGGACAACCTCCAAGTGGTTATCGACGACTTCTTCGACGCTGTCTGCGAATACAACCCGACATGGATCATGTACAAGAACAAATTCCATTATCTGGTGCACACACCCGAGATGGTCAGGCGGTTTGGACCGCTTGGGCTTGTCGCCGAAGATCGATTCGAGAAGTTCCACGGTCTCTGGCGGCAAAGTTCAATATACAGCAATCATCACGCAGCAAGCCGTGATTCTGCTTACCATTTCAACAGTCTGGACGCTACGAAGCACATCCTTTCTGGAGGAGTATTTCAGTGGGGTGGAAAACTAGTTCGCGCGGGCGAGGATGTACTGGCAATGTTCGAGCAAAACACCCACCTCCGAGAACGTCTTGGTTTGCGAACAGAAAGGCACCGAGTCGCAGGTCAGCTTTATATCTATATTTACTTAACTGCCATAGCTAACTCCCACGCAAAGGGCGGGTTCGCGTACCAAAGCATGCGACAGCGCAAGCGTGGGGGACTCTCCCTGCAAGTGCCACCGCCGGCCTGTCGTTGGTCTGGCCTACCTCCATCCGTCGTGCAGAGCAAGACTTCTATACTCCAGCAAAGTCTGTAATCACGACGCGTGGTGATACATGCACACCCGGAAAATTCGCCTGGTGCACAGCACCTCAGGCGGGTGTAGTCCGCATCGTCGCCATCTACACTCGCTCAAGTCTCTCTCGCTCTTCCGCTGCACCACCAACTATAATTCTAGTGGAACTGTTTGACTTCGGAGACCGCCACGCTGATCTCGACTGCCCCTGTCTGACCAAAACAAGCACATACCTTGTACAACCTTCGGTGAGCCCTCTATATCCATGCTCGCTCACAGGCTATGGCCGCAAAGGTCAAATCTCCCAGCTAACCTCTGAACCACGGTTTCAGGACCTGCTATTCCTCGTAAATGTGCAACACGATTGTATTCGAGGGAACTGTCAAGTATCAGCCACTAGGCAGGCGCAGCAGGAGAGATCACTCACCGAGCACAACATCCCCATTCTGACACATACAGATCAAACTCACTATCTCCTCAACGTCTTCGTTCTCCACCACTTCGACGAGTTGATGGAACGCCTTCCATCACACCTTGTTGGCCCATCATCGTGTCGCCATCCACAGGAAAGGCGCCGCATCCGAAAGGCTGCCGCCGTCATTTTGCGACAACAGAACGATGCACGCAACGCGACAAGAGGTGCTGTACGACAAGCTCGAACCAAGGCCTCTGCACAAGCGAAGACCGTCAGCGCACAACCCACCTCTGACTTGAATCAGGAGAACGTACTAGGCCCGTCCACGAGTCATACGCAGGTTGAAGGGAACCGTTTGAAACGTCCCACAGAGACGGAGTTTGACCTTGAGGGAGGGAGTGCCATACTTGAACGAGCTCACAAGCAGAGGCGAGGCCTGGGAGATGTTGCAGAGACAGGAATATGACATTCAAGACCGTAGCTAGCTTATCATGGGTGTAGGGAATAGAAGAATGGTCGATTTGGAAGACAAAAGGTATCCGAGGAGTGCAGCGCCAAGCGTGACGCCGTGAGACCGTTGGCGGACACGCGTCGTGTGAACGCCTGCTTCCTCACTTCTCGACCACCACCGCCAGCTCAGTACAACCTTGAGCCCCTCTCCGCTCTCCTACAAAAGATTATAGATGTCTTGCTGTGTCTGGTCGCCGTACAGCTCGATTAATGCGCCTTGCTCCATCTCCCCGCTGCCGCCGCTCATATCCTCGAAGGCTTGCGCTAGGCCGGCGTTCTGTTCTTCAAGTTCGACGATTTTGCGCTTGAAACCCTCGACATCCTGGAGCAAGATCTTGTGCTGCGACTCCCAATAGGCCTGCTGCTCTTCCAAGGCAGTTACGCGACCAGTGAGTTTCTCGATCTGGGTCAGCAGCACTCGAAGGAGACTGGGCGTTTCTCCTGTGCTTTGGGAAGGCACCGTCTTCTTATCTGGAAGGGGATGTGTCGATACGAGTGTAGCTGAGAGAGGATCCCATGGTGCCAGGCCAGACATGGAGCCACTCAGACTTGTCGAAGCGATCTCCTGGCTAGACGCCGTATCCCAAAGCAGTTCGTCTCCCGCTTCAATTCTACGTTTTTGTGCTATTGAACGTGAACGTCAGCTAATGCAATGACTACTCAATAGACAAGCATACCGCGGTCCAGAGCCTCTTGCTCTCGTTTCCGCCTCGCGTTGGACCGCACCGGCGGCCAGTCTTCCTTCTCGCCTATAGCCGCTCGCGTCGATCCAATAGGTGAGCGCGTGGATTTTTCTGCCAGTTTAGATGACTTCTTTATGACCTTCCTAAACCCTACAGTGTTGTGATCATATCATTAGCACTTGCAATAGCTCGTCTTGCTACTGTACTACCTGAGGGCTGTGACAGTGCATCGACAGCTCTTGCGTCGTCCACCTGCGAGTTCAACAGCCCATCCTGAGATCTAAACAAGCTTCTCATCGGTGAGTCCATCCCTTTGAATTCAATATTTGAACATACTCACTCTGAATTCTTTGCCTTGGCAACCAAAGATGCAGGGCGCACTCGATCCATTGCACTCTGTGGATCCTTGAGAGGACTTATCATTCGAAACTCATTGATGCATGCACCCACGCGCCTTTGTTTGTTCAAGTTTGTGACGTCGCACCGCACCACAGGAGATGGCCACGAACATTTTTCAACAACCCACCCTCCAGTCCTCTCCTCGATGGCAGATCCTGGGCCTCCTCGCACTCCGACCCCCACGGAAGCCAATCCACTTGGCTCTGCCTCTGCAGCCCGCACTTTTACGAGGTCGGCGTCTCGTCGCGCATTGTTTGAAGGCGCGTCTGGTGAAGGAACTCCTGACACCACACCACCCCCCGACATGAATGGGACTGGCTTCGACGACACGCTGTCTCTCGGCAACCTCTCTTCCCTCACCAGTGCCATTGATACCGCCACCGCTTACGATGACACAAACGTAAGCCCGTCTCCTCCGTGTGCTGTCGCGTCGCTTACCATCCTTCACGGGAAGATTTTCAGGATGACTCCGAGTTTCGGGACAACTCCAACTCCTGCAGACCTTGGCAAATATCGACGCATCGCCGAGCAGGCTGGCTTACGAGGGGATCAGGCTGATGCTGCCATCGCAGTGGCTCAGGTGCGTATACTCGTCAGTACTGGCGTAGCAAAACTCACCCCACCTTAGATGACTCCACGGACTGCTCGAGTTCAAGTCTTCTCCACGCTGACCCAAGGAGTCAATCTTCTAACCAAGCTCCGTGACGCGCATCAAAAGAATTGGGAAATACCATCCAAGATCAAGGTACGTCTCCACTCCGAAAGTCTACGCACTCCTTTACTCGACACAGCAGTCCTAGAATCGCATGCACATCGTCGTTCGCCTCGCCCTTCTTGCGCCCATCCCGCACTGTTATAAAGACGAGCTCCCTCTCCTTGTCCTGGTGAGTTCCTCGCTGTCAGCCCCTCGAATCGGCCCGTTAACCTTGATTTATTCAAGCGCATCCTCATTAAAGATGGCACCCTGTCGAAGGATTATGAAACAAGACAGGAGCAACGTGCGAAGACCATCATGAAGGAGGTCGCGTCGTACGCGGGCCATGTGCGTTCGGACATGAAGAATCACGTCAGTCTGCCCGCTCGATGCCTTGCTCTATCACTTACTGACTGTATCCTAGATCCTCGGCTCCATAAAGGAACCATCAACTTATGTCGACACCCTCGCACTTACGACAACTCTCTCTAGGCCCTGCGGCAAGGATATCAAACTCACGAAGGAACTTCTCGGCGCGGTCGCATATCTTGTGAGTATTCTTTCTCATAATACCCGTCGATATTACCCGTCACTCACTCTGTACTGTAGCGTGGCATAATGTCGCTCCAAGCTGAAGGTCGCACGGCTGTCGCGGTCGGAGCTGATCGAGATGTATGGTGGCAGCTCCTGGAGCGCCGGTCGAAGGACTCCCGTGAGCGGCATGAAACCTTGGATGCTCGAGCCAAGTAGGTGCCTTACCTGTTCGCGATGTCTAGTCCGTCCTGACCGTTGCTCCTCCCAGGCATTTGCAAGACTGGGTGCAGGAGGACCAAGTTGCGTATGGTAGTTCAAACCCGGAGAGCCTCGCCGCGCTTGCCCCTGTCTCTACTCAGCTGCAGACCCTTGTCTTCGACGCGCAGTTCAAAGGGATTGAGGGCCTGGAGAAGGATATTCTACTCATAATGTAATGCTATCGTGTATAAGTTCAATGTGAATCCAATGTCTATTGCGAGGCCAAACATTTGTCGACGCGCGCATCGGCGTACAGGCGGCTACTTATCTGGAGAAAATCCCCGTGAATTATTATTGCCGTTACAAAGACTTATTGGCATATTGTCCCGGCATGTCTGCATGCCGTCGCGGTGGCGACTGACGGACCTCTGTTGAGGTCTTTATGAGCCAGCGATCTGGCGGAGACACGCAGAGGAGCACTGCGGAGCTCCATCAGGAGGCTCCTTTGCGCTCGGCGGCTAGGATCCGCCGAAGGCGATGGCAAATTGGGTGTGTAGTGTCATACCAGTGACGCCCGCCTAAACGTCTTTTCCGCCTAAGAAGGAAAGCCAACCGCAGGTCCCTTGACTTGTTGCAGCTTGTCTCCCGCTGGTTACACTGGACTGAATCATCATCATCTCTGGCAGTGCTTGGTATGTTATGACCTCGTGCCTTTGTCACTGCCAGTGGTCGGATCTATCCTTTTCCCCTTCGTACGTGCCACTCGACCTCCCACCAACCACTTCCCAACCACCGCTGAATCAGAATCAATAGAACCAAAGCCAAAGACCTACTTATGTCAATGAGGGCGAATGTCGCGTCGGGCCGTTTGGAATGTCTCGCTGCCGAGACCCTCAACGACGTGGACACCCGCAACCATACGAAGAAGCTGCTCCAGTTCCTCTACGCGTTCACGAGGGCCACCGCGCAGTGCGGCTTCAACCCTACCGCGACCGGTCTCTCCGATATCTCTTGTGGCAGGATTTGCACTCTGACAATCGCTGCATCTCATCGCACGGTACGTACCTTACGATGTTCACTTCGATCGTGTTCACGCTCACCCTGTAGCATGGTACATAGGGCACCTGGTCCTACATGTCTGTTCATCCCCGACCACCCAGTCTCCATTGCCGACGAGCTCGAGTCATTCTTCCACGTCCTGCTCTACCTCGCTGTTCGCTTCCTCCGGACGAACATACCATCCGTCGACCATTTCATAGACACGTACTTCGACGCCTTCGAACTGGACCGGGACAACAGGCAAACGTGCAGTTGCCTCAAGCAGACGATCATCGAGACTGGCTCCATGAGATGGGACATGCGGCATGCCTCTCCGTTTCCTCTCAGCGCCACCGCTAGGGCGAGGACAGGACGAATGGGACCTCCAGTGTAGTCCCCTCAACGACGTCGTCGCCAAATTTCTCGCGTACTTCAAGGCTCGTTACGCGGTCCTCCAATACGAGCGCAGAGTTTCCGAAGATACCCCAAGGCCTCTCCTTCTCCCGCGCTGCACGACCGAGGCCACACCAGTCTCGCCATCCTCTGCGGCGACCGCGGCCGCGGCGGAGGGGGTCGCACGAGCGAGTCAGGTCCGCCTCTCCCGAGATCACTGGCAGAAGGTCATGGGCCTCCCGATCGAGAGCGACGACTCGGACTCGGACTCGACCCGGTGCCTTCTTCTAGCCAAAACTGGCCTGAGAAACCGCCACAAAAAGTGTACGACATGGCGGCCAAGCTGACGACCCACGACGCCATCCTCCGCATGCTCGCGAGGGCGCTCCGGACGCGGGTTTGGCTGGGGGACGACTACGCAGGGGATCAGCTCCTGGGCTAAGCCTAAGTACTCAGTACTCCGCTCCTGTGCCAATCGGATTCCACGGCGAAGAGCTCGCGTCGAGTTGAGGATAACCATGTGCATTTGAATTTCAGCGGGCTAGGAGCTGCCCAGTCGCCCCCACATAAGTAGCCGCTTGACTGACTCCATCGAGCGTCGTACTTGTAAACGTCGTCCGAGAGACTTCACCCTTGTATTCGTAGCTTTGTGCCCATTCTTTCTTGTGTAAGCGCGGAGGCCGATGAACGCTTGTCCAAAGAAGCCTTGCAGGCCGAGCATACGAGATGGTGGACGAGACCCGCAGAGCGGGCACAGCAAAACCCGACAGTAGCGTTGTGACGGAAACGTCTGCGAATGGGGGTATATGCGCTGGATCCTGAGACGGGGGAGCAGCCGGAGCATAAAAAGAGGGCAGAAAGACGAGGAGCATGGCATAAGAGCGGGGAGGGTGATCCCAGGATAAAACGATGACCGAAAGGACAATGATTGAGCAGAGGAGCATGAAAGCAAAGAAAATGCGACTGGGGCTAAACTGGGGCGCTCACCGAGGGACAAACAGCATGCCAGGAGACATGGTCTCTCAGGGTCATTCATCGTAAACCCTCAAGATAGGCAAGATCCGCCGTGAAACGTGCATTCACCTCTTTCAGCCACTTGCTCAAGTCTACGAACGTTGTCGGGACCCCATTGCTGCGAGATGGGGAGGGGTCATGTAGGCGAAGGGTTGGCAAGGGCGGCGACTGGGAAGACTGGGGATGAGGTTTGGCGGGGAGGGTGGACAACTGAGAACTTGAAGGTAGAGTTGGAGCCACCCCTATGATATCAACTACCGCATCATTCCACGCGTAAGCTCTTCCGGACATGCGCAGTTCCCTAGATATCGAGAACATACCTGGTTTAGGGCGATTCTTCGCCTTGATCTCCGCCGCCATCCGCGCCCGAGCCTCCGTCTTGCGACGCTCCTTGAAGTAGGCACGAAGTTTTTTTGTCTGGCAACCTTCGCAGCCAGGTATGCGGCGTATTGTCCCGACGAGCTCCTGGAACTGGGCTTTGCTAGGGTGGCGAGTGACTTGGGTACAGTAGGCTGCGGTGTTTGCGGTTTCGTGCATCACGTCAGTTAAATTTTGAAAGAGAATTGGCGCATATACGCACTCCTAAGGATCGTGTATGCTTCCTTTGGTAGGAATCCTGCCTGGGATACCGTCTTGCTATGTGCGTCGCCGTTGCCCGCCTTCCGACTGGCGCTGCGGGTGGTTTTGCTCGTGTGGCCCATGGTGCACAGTGTGGGGGAAGGAAAGGGCTACGAGGAGTGAGGACAGCAGAGGTAAAGGACTGCGGTAAAGAAGGGGTCATAGGAGCAAGACTGCAGCAATCTGTTCATGATTAGGTCCCTGTTCGTCGCCCGAGACAACCTCCGAGATGTTCGCCGCGGTGGCCGCTGCGTCAGCCACAACGCCCCCGGCATTGATCCGGTCCGGGTGACGGACACTGTCCAAGTGTAGAAATCCAGCCATGCTGCTATCGGCCTCTCCCGGCGGCGCCATTGACCACGCCGCCAACTGCTATTCCGAAATCTATTCTACGATTACCTCCCTTCCCCCTTGTTGAGCACACTTACTCAGGAAGCAAGGACTAGTAACTGATCGTTGGACTGAGGACTAGTACTTGAAGTGTTCAAGTTGTAGGTGTTCGCCCAGCCCGACGAAGTTTGGTAGTATGGTCGCGACTACTCTTTAATCCGTAAGCTAATCCAATCTCGCCGCTAGGTGGAAGTCAAACCTCAATATTCTCAAGAGCACCGAACAATGCTGCAAGGTGACTCGACGCGGGGGGGTTGCAAAACGTGCTCGTCCCCCTCCTCCTCCTGAAACGGCGTCAGCCTTCAACCAACGGCAAGTCAGGTGCAAGGGTTGTTGTATATATCATTGTGCCGTTCGAGGGAACCGCAACACGAGAGCCGATAGCTTCGGGACTATTTCAACCACCGTAACAGGTGAATCTGCAGCCCTACCATGCTGATGTGCGTAAACACGTCAGGCTCTTGTCAGCGCGCCAGAATACTGAGCGAAGGCGAATGTAGCATGCCCCATTCATACCATCGCAATGATGGGCTTGGGAAATGTTGTGATATATGACACTTACGCCGACCTCGGGAGCGAGGTCCCCACCATCCTGAATCCTGAGCCAGGCCCATAAAGGTTTCGAGATAAACGTTGTTCGCAGGAACAGGGGGATATGTGCCCCTCGTGTCGATGGTCGCAGAAAGAAGTTCTAGCACTACAATACATAAGGACCTGCGCGTCCCCCCACTGATCACAAATCCCTGGCGTCGCATCGCGCACTAGCCTGAGCGTGACTCTTTCCGACCTCTCGTGACGCTATCGCTCCTTGTCCGGTTGCTTCGAGTCAACCTGAACGCCCGCATGGATCAGAACGGACTCTAGACCGAAAGCCGCTCTCACGACCTCGAGGTCGAATTTTGTTAGCCAAGTTGCTCGGTATCTCCAGACTCCACTGTTTTTCACCGATGCGACTGTCAGTTCCATCGCTATCGTACGGCTAGGTGAAGAGGTGGTTGGACACTGTGCCTCAACTTTTGTCGTCCCATTCAACTCCGCCTTATTAGTCAACGCCTCTCCCTCCTGTGAGGAAGCTACAGGTTTCGCGCAGGACATCCAGGTTAACGTTGAGCTGCGGAGTGACGTTGAGCATGTCAAGACTCAAGACATTTGCAGGTAGCAACTGCAACAACAAAGAGCGTCGTGAGGACTCGGAGACATGGTCAACGATAAGGAGGAACACGACCTACTGGTGCCGGTGGGGGATTGCAGCCTGAGTACAAGACTAGAATGTCGTTTCAGACAATTGACACCCCGGACGCAGAGAAGTCAGTCACCTCGCATCAATAGAGTACACGGATGGAATAAGTGGATAGAACACACTTTATCGAGCCTTGATGCTAGGGGCATTCGAGTTGGTGGGGAAGGGGAGGGGAAGGGAC
This sequence comes from Ganoderma sinense ZZ0214-1, assembly GCA_002760635.1. Classification (NCBI taxonomy): domain Eukaryota; kingdom Fungi; phylum Basidiomycota; class Agaricomycetes; order Polyporales; family Polyporaceae; genus Ganoderma; species Ganoderma sinense. Next base: position 29,011 of record AYKW01000010.1, read on the forward strand.
GGGCGCGGAGACCGAGACCGAGACCGAATAACAATAACACTGCAGCAGCGCAGGCGGCCATGGCGGATATACATATACTTGGTAGGAGTGCCCGCGAACCGTCCAAGTTCAAAACTACATAGAAACCGCCAAGACGACAAGAATATTAATCGCTGGTTATATGCCAGTTCACTTCGGCTATGATTGTTCTTCGTTCTTCTACAAAGCCGCCACGCCGACAGACGCGGACGCGTGCAGCCAACTCGAGAGCTCCGCGAACGTCTTCGGCCGGGGCCCCGCCGGGGCGGCGGAGAGCGCATGGCGGAGCTGCGCCGCGAGCTCCTGCCCTTCAAGTCCGAGGCGGAGGAAGGGAGTTGAACTTTCTGCTGAGCCTACGCGACTCGACGCGGACTCTGGATTGAGACCGCCTGTGGCTGAGGACGTCCTCCCGCTCGACGAAGTTGCCTCGGGATCGTGACGGATGGATGGTGGTGGTGATGATGATGATGATGATGATGATAATGATGATGATGATGATGATGATGAGGAGGAGGAGGAGGAGGAGGAGGAGGAGGAGGAGGAAGGGAGCTCAGGAGGAGCTTTACGTTTGCGCTTCAGCTGTGGGCTTGGGGGTGGCCCCGATTGCGGCGCATGCCATTTGAGCGGTCGCGGGTATGCTGGAAGTTGTGGGACGCGAGACTCAGCGGGTCCGGGCTCGGACGCTGCGCTCATACTCGAGGAGGACGAGCTCGCGAGTGACGACGCCTATTGTCACAGTCAGAACGAAGGGTCTAGCAGTAACAGCAACACAGGCGGGTGTTCGCCGATCACAATAACAACACTCAAACTTGAACTCGCTCACCCATGGCCATGCAGCAGCAGCATCACGGCCCGTCTCGAGCTCGCTCCGCGCCACCAATTGCAAGTGTCTCTTCACCTGGCGCCGGAGGGCGTACGTGATGATATCCCGAGGCGTGACGCCCCCCGAAAGGACGTCGGCCCAGACCGTCGCGAGCTCGGGCGTCGGGCTCGGCTCCTCCGCCAGCAGCGCGTCCAGCCTCGCGACCACCGAGTCGCTGTCGCTTCGGGTCGGGCACCCGGACCCACTCGGGCCCGCCGCTACTGCCGTTGCTGTTGCACCAGAGCCTGCTGCAGGGAATCGGAACCGGAACCTCTGCACGGTGGCGGGGTCCTGCCGGCTGCGCATGTGCGCAAAGTGCATGTACACGCGCCGCGCGGAGTAGCAGGCGCACCGGAGCACCGCGTTCACCCTGCGCGCGAGCTCGAGGCGCGCGCGCTTGTCTGGCCACTGGCTCTCGTGTGCGAAGTAGTCTATATGCCAGTGGCCACATTGTGAGTAGGCGGACATCACGATGTCGCATAAGTTATAACCCGACCGAGAGGGAGGTTTGAGTTGTCGTCAACAGAGACGCACGACTCGGAGGACAAGGAAAACGGCGTACCGTCCATGATGGCATATGCAGCTCGTGGGAGGATAATCTTCTCGGTGCTGTGTGAACAGATCCTGTACACGTGGGGTGTAGTTGAGCTGAGGTTGGTGACTGTAACATCGGTGTCCATCGCTGCGCCAGTGGGTAAACAGGGGGGAATAGATGGGGCCTATGAGGGGTGGCAGAGTTATATCCCTCAGCGGGCGCCGGGTACGCCATGGGCAGGGGGATGTGGGAGGATCTTTAGGTAAAACCAGGGTAAAACGAACGCATGGCTGCCCTTCGCGAAGCAGCAGCACCTGTCCGAGGCGTGTGCACTGTCAACCAGACTAAAATGATGTGCATGAAGCATCCACCATTTGAGTTGGCTTGAAAAGTCATTTGGTCGACAGGCACTGAAGACGGCCCGCACCGCGTGAAATCTGAAATTGTGGTCTGAAAAAAGGTGGACAAAATGCGAGGGTTGCCTAGAGATTCTTCACAAGTTCTTCTCGAATCCTCCCCGAGAGAAATGTCGATAAAACCAGGAAATTTCGCTGACATTCCGACGAGGTTTCCCAGGACCCTTCAATTAGACCCTCCATTTTCCCGTTAAGTGTAACGGTCCGCGTCCATAACTCCGAGACAAGTCAAATCACCAATTTCCCAGTTACATATTTGGTTATCTTGCGTCCGACCCCAAGATGAGCGCTCGAACCACTCTCTTCTCCTCCACCATCTCCAGCTTGACCCACTGGGTACAGAAGCCATCCACCAGTAAGTCATCCTTGTTCGTTGCATCCGATTCGATATCAATGACGTTCACAATGCCCAGCTTCCTTTCCGGCACGATGGTGAGGCACCGAAGGCAAGGCATCGTCCGGATCACCGCAGTGACGATCACGGCGGGCAGGAAGGTGGTACGTCATGGAAGGGTATATGTGCCTCTTTTGGTACTGATTATTCCGCATACACTTATACGCCAGCCACTACATTACGGCCGGACATGACGGGGCCCCTTTGGTACGTCGAAATGCGTGTTGACGCACTCCCCTTCTCACAGCGATCGGCTTTGCGCCCAGATACATCAATAGGCGGGGTATATGCTGTATGTTCTTGCTGGTTTTTGCCCTCAAGGTGCGTCCACGCCCATTCCTGTTCGCATCGGGTTCACTGACCATGTTCTAGATGTTGGGATCCTTGTGAGGCAGCCGGGGTTTTTACAGTCTAGTAGTATTATGTACAGCAATGCATATACGACCTGCAGTGTACTAGTGTAGTGCATATCCAATTCTATTCCGTGATCATAGTACTATTTTTGCCATTGCGGGGGCAATGAAGAGGACGGGCGAGGACGGCGGCGATAATGGCCGTTCTGGATGGATTAACATGATTATAATTTATGTTATTCTTGAATACGGATAACCTGTCGTAACCTTTCCCCGTCCGGCCAAATTTTTCGATAGCGAAACGGGGGCATAACGTGAGACAAACATCTGCAGAATGAGGTGAGAATGTGATACTTCCACAGCCATTCGCCCGCGAGCGAATCTGGAGCAGAACATGGTCGAAATGTGGGAGGAATCCCAACATTTGACGCTCATTTTCTTCTGTCAAAACTTTGCATTTCATGCGGTGCCGAGAGGGAAGCATCAAATTCACAGAGGTTCTATATGCGTGAAGATGAGCGCATAGCAATAGTATAGGGCCTCCCAAGAGTAAAGCTAGTAAAGGCATGCGCGTAGATAGTGGTTCGAGAAGGGACCGGGAGCCGCGACACGAGACAGACACGTCGCACGAGCGGCAAGAGTGACGTCTCGGAGTTCGAAACGCGTGATGTCACGCGTCAAAAACCTGGGTCTCGGCGCTAGCGCCTCGGAGAATAGCCCTCGGCCACGACCACATGCAGGTCTCCCGTCTTCCAACTGCATTCCCCGGTCGTGCGGTCCTCATCTTGGCCATGAAGAGACCTACAAGATCCATAATATTTATTCCGGCCCCGCCTCTGCCTCATAAACTATTTCACGCGGTGGATTTCGCTCTGGAGGGTGTCCATGCTGAGCGTATGTGGTGAGTGCATTTCACGGCCTGTCTTGTCGTGAAAGGAGGACTTGGAGCTGAGTCACGATGCCCTTGTGTCAGTTCTAGAACCTAACCGTCATTGGCAGTGCTCGAGCTCCTGGGCCAGATACGGACGACATGCTTATGTCCACAGGCGGCTCGTCGAGTGCTTTAAACCTTCAAGACGGCCAGAACTAAGTAATCTTCCGCACGCACGGAGGGACGTACAAGGGACAGAGGGGGGGTAGAGAACCGTTGCGTTCGAGGGTATATGCATCATGCTTCCTGTACCTCGCTTTTCATAGAGCTGATTTCCACCTTCACCATCTACTCCTTCGTCCCGCTCGGCCTCGCCGCGTACACGGTCTCGCTCCCCACGAACCTCTCCGCGACGCTCCTCGTCGCATACAAGACCTGGTGCGCACCCCCTTCCCCTACCCCGCGTGGACCCCGCCGCACGTCGCTGACCCGTCCCACTCACCGTTTCGTCGATACTGTAATATCTGCATAGGGAGTCGCGGCAACGCTTGTGGGGACACTTCGTCGCGGCGCCCGCCCGCGCGCAGGTGCAGAAGCTCCTCGCGCTCCTCATCGAGTCCGGCGCGGCATACTGTGCCAGTGCCCTCTGGGTCAGTCCAACTTGAAGTGTCGTGCATCGCAGGCCACATTTATCGTAATCGGGGACTCTGATGGTGCACTGGCAGGAGTCGTCGTGGTGTTCCAAGTCGGCGAGGACACCCGGGGTCCACCCCAGTCGCTGACTCGGACGGCTTCCTGAATGTATTCAACGTCTTCATGTCCGGCGCCTCATCTCTCTCATCGTACGTCGACGTCGGATTATATCAATACTGTGCTCCCGCACCCCTCACCGTGACCCCGCTGTCTACTAGGCCAAATACTCTGCGTTCATCATCGTGCTCGTTGCTCTCGACAGGTCTGCCCTCGCACATCGGCAGGGGGTTTTCGCAGCAGAACGCCGAGGCTATCACGGTACCGACGCCGCCTCACATCTCTGCCATGCTCGACATGGGCACGACTACTTAGTGCTAGAATATATGACGGGGACGGACTTGGCCGGTCGCATCGCTAACTTGGGCTCGAAGACGGCTTCCAATCCTCGAACGACGTAGGCACGAGCGCGCGGAGCAGCTATGGCAGGAATTGAGGGTGTGACAGAGCTGCACTGCTGCCCGGGACACGCTGCGGGCTAAGAGAATGTTGCATAAAGACCGTCAATAGGAGATATGATCACGAATAATGAGAAGCACAAACTACCGAACTCGGAAGGCACAACCAGGGCACAGTGTCTGGCATAAATGTTGCATAAATCTCGAGGCGGCGTTCTTCACGGATACGAATTTCTGCATGTTGTCAGTTTTCATCCCCAGTCAAAACCCCGTCCATTTCAGACCATTGCAATCTTTTTTGGTCGAATATATTGGCCCAATTTGGCTGTATTCAGTAGCAATAGATAGCAATAGATAGAAATGGTCAGCTATCGAAACAAAAAGCAAGATGGGGGCTTTCGCATTTTGCGAAATAATGAGATCTTTTCCCCTTGAGACTGGTCAATAGTCCGCCATCTCCTCGCCTCAAAAAGACAGAAAAACATTGATATCGAGAAAAGAAGCCTCGATCGGTCCACTCGTCGCGTCCGTCTGGGGCGTTATTCGGTTCATTCAAAGTCTTCCATTCGGACGGACAAAATTAGATACAAGGCGACCAACGTCGCGCCCGCACCCCTCCGCCCCTCTCAGTGAACCCGCTCTTGTCACCATTCGCCTCCGCGCGCCCCTCCTAACCAGCGCGCCCGACACGCATATATCCCGCGCGAACCCGGCCGCACTGCGCGCCTCTTGGCCTGCCGCCGAATCCTGAAAAATGATAATTAGCCAAGAGTATCGCGCATCTGTATGCGCGCGCGCTCACCTATGACGTGCAGACGGACATCTGGCTTGTACCAAGTCACCTAGCTAAATAAATAAACCGTGCACTCATTTGCATCGCTCGAAGCGCGGGCATTATTGGGGAGTGGCGCACCTCGTAGGAGAATGTGAGAGAGGGGGAATACTGTGTGGGCGAAGTCGTGGGGGGAAGCAAGAAGTTGGGAGGGCGGAAGGCAATGGTGCCCGCCTTATATATGTCGGGGACACCGATGGCGCCATGTATGGTGAGTTGGGGGCGGGATTGGAGTGCAGTCGAAAATGGGAATGGAGTGCTGGTGCAGGCAAAGAGGCCGATAGAAAAGCAACGTACAAGCATGTTCAAGTTGCAACGATTGGTGTTTTTGACATATAGCACACACAGAGCGCCCGGCGTAGTTGTACGAATTGAGCAAGTTCTTATATGAACGTGAACTAAATTACACATAAGAAACGACTTGTAAACCGAAAGTAGGCGCATAAGCGCCAGTAACGAGACGCAGAAAGATTCCAATGGCTTACAATGGCTCGAGTTGACCCCAAATCGCTAAAAATAGGAGGGGTTTTGACGGGTTTCATCTCCAGTCGTCTTTGGAAGGATAAAGCAGCATAGGAAACAATGACAAGAAATATAAGTGCTAAAGAGAAGGACTGCGGCTTGATGACAGTACTGCCAATAAAGACGCCGGCTTGAACTGCTGGTCCCAGAAAGGAAACCCAACCATCATCGCCGCGGCGCTTGGCCAGCTTTGCTCTTACCGTTTTCGCTGCAACAAAGGCTAAGGTGAAAACTTCATTGTGCTCTCTCTTTGGTATGTAGTTCGCTCGGGTTTTCTTTGTTCTTGCCGCAGCTGATCTCATTGGTGCTGCATGGTTCGGGTGCCATCCAATCACCGGGCAGCCTGTCAAGTTCAACTTCTAACCACCTCCTCGACCCCCATAAAAGCCTGCAACAGGCGCCTCTGAAGGTCTGTTCTTTTCCACAACCTCTACCCTCGCCCACCATGGTTGCTCACAAGTACCCACGGCACGAAGGTGTCGACGCTTCGCCCGCCAACGTACAGCAATATTAGATTCGCAGCCACGCGTGCAACAACCCTCACCTATCCCTTCCATCCCGCGCGGAAACCGACCGCTTCCACATGATGTCTGACGCTCCTCACACTACTGTCCCCCTTCTCTTCGAGAACATGATGAAGGCTTACCTCCCTCCTGTGGACCCCGACGGGTTCGACACCGTCTATTCCACCGAGATGATCAGGAGGATCCACGACACGTTCAGCAAGGCTATTAGGCTTTCCGGTAAGGGAGAGAAGGATGACCTCATCAAAGAGAAGATCATCTCACAGGCATGGGTACGTCACTTTTTCTTTTCTTTGTGGCTGCATCTCAAAGATCCGCGACCACAGTACAAAGTCCACAAGAACGAGACGCTCTGTCCAGGCTATCTGCTGAACATCTCGGAGACTAAGGCAGATGGTACTGACTCCAAGAAGTACAGGATTGATGGGGCTTTGATCCCGGAGACCGACGAGGAGCTCATCGACGAGGGCCGCCCAAATTACATGCCTGGCGACCTCGGCATCGAGTTCAAGCGCGGTGGCACGGTGAATGACGCCTGGAACGATCACCCGAAGAAGGACGTGGAGGCGGACGCGTACAAACGCACGGGGGTCCGTGGTCAACTCATGTCGTATGGCGAGCGTTTCTTCTTCTTCCAGCATCGCACGGGGCTCTTCATGCTCCTCGTCAACGGCGACGAGTTCCGCGTCGTCCGCTGGGACCGGTCGGGCTGCATCGTAACGGAGGCCCTCAACTATGTCGACACCACCGAGCACACGAAGAAGCTCCTCCAATTCTTCTATGCCTTCTCGAAGGCCAGTCCTGCGCAGCGCGGCGTCGACCCCACCGCCACTCGTCTATCCAAGGACTCTTGCAGCTGGCAGTGGATGCAGCTGGTCGCTGCCGTCCATCTTCAAGACATCGATCATGCGGACGGGACTATCGTTCCAGTGGTACCTCCCAACTTCATCATCAAACCGACCCAGACTGCGCCCCGCTCTCCCCTCTTTGCGATAAACGTCTTGGCCGACGACCCGGCTGCCACGACCGGCTTCGGCGACCTCTCCTCGTCTAACGCGACTTCCGCCATCATTCCTATGTTCAAGTATGTTCGTGACTTCTTCCGCGAGTCGATCACGGGCACTTGGCTGCCATATCGCTTGAAGGTCTGTGGGCACGACTACTTGGTCGGCGAACCCATTTTTGGGCCTCATGGTCTGGTTGGCCGTGGTACGCGTGGGTACGTCGCGCTCGAGTGGGATACGCAGCGTTTGGTGTTCCTAAAGGACGCTTGGCGTCCCTTCTACGACGGTGTCGCCCAAGAGGGCAAAACCCTTGCGAAGCTTGACCGCGCAGAGGTCTCCTCGGTCCCGACTCTGATCTGCCACGAGGATGTTGGGGGCCCAGGGGCTCAAGAGACGGAAGCTTCGCAGTACTCCTCGACTGGGGAGAAGAAGCGCGACGTGTTCGGCAATCGACCTATCGCTCCAATACCTGGGTCGCGCCCCAAGGCCTCCGGATCCGGCGCATCGACGACATCGCGGACCCGCCAGTCGTCGGGGTCTGGTGGGGCACCCCAAGCCCAGACATCATCGGGCTCGAACGGGAAGCGATCTGCCAATCCCGGGAAGGCCAGCCAAGGCTCTGGCGGACGAAGTGGGAAGCGTCCGCGCCCCGAGGACAAAGTTCCGGTTGTACCTAAGGACGGGTTTGGTCTTCGCCACCTGACCCACTATCGAATCATAGTAGCGGAGGTGTGCCTGCCGTCCACAGACATCACGTCAGGTGAACAGCTCGTGCAGATCGTCTGGAATTGCATGTCTGGTAAGTCCTCTCACTTCTCTTCCTTCTAACGTTAACTGACTTGAATCCTCGTCGTTAACCAGGTCACCAAGATGCTGTTGTCAAGTGCGGCATCCTCCACCGTGACGTCAGTTCCGGGAACATCCTCATTCGTCCGGAGCTCGTTTGCACCGACCCTGAGACGGGTAATTCGGAGAATGTCGTCCTATGGTGGGGGGTCCTGAGCGACTGGGAGCTTGCTAAAGCTCTCCCGATTGAAGGCAAGGCTGTCATCAAGGCTCGCCAACCTCATCGCACGGTGCGTACATTTCGGAATGGGTTTCGATTGCGCTCATGCTCACAATCGATGGTAGGGTACCTGGTACTACATGTCCGTCTATTCGCTGACGTACCCTGGACACCCGGTCTGCATCGCCGACGAGCTCGAATCGTTCTTTCACGTCTTGCTCTACCTCGCTGTTCGCTTCCTCTGGACGAACTTCTCAAACGCTGGCGCCTTCGTGGACAGCTATTTCGACGCTTTTGAACTGGACAACGACGATAGAGCGATCTGCGGCCTTCTCAAGGAAAAGATCATCCAAAGCGGCTCCTTGATGTGGAATAAGAGGCGTATCCATTTCCTCGCAGAACCACCGCGGAAAGACCACACCCTGCAGCAACAGGACGCCTCCGATTCGGACTCGGAGCAGCTTAGTCCCCTCGATGGCGTCCTCGTGAAGCTTCTCGCATACTTCAAAGCTCGTTACGCTGTCTTGGACTACGAGAGACAGGCTTTCGAGGGACAACCAAGGCCCCTCCCTTCGTTGGAAAGCATGATCGAGGCTGCAACGCCATCTTCATCGTCTGCAGTGGCGGCGGCACGGACGAAGCAGCTCCGACGCACCCAATACAAGGCGAAGGGTCTCGCTCGCCCCAGCATGACTGACGCAAACCCAGCATCATCTGCACCCGGCGAGCTGACCGTGCTCGAGAAGCCGTCGCAGGCCGTGTACGATATGGCGGCCAAGCTGGCTTCGCACGACGCCATTCTCGACATGCTCGCGCGCGAGATCGACGCGCGGATTTGGCCGACGGCAGACTTCGCAGGGGACCGGCTCGAGGGCTACGTGCCCCGCCAATTGCAGTCCACGGCGAAGAGGGCTCGTGTCCAGCGGCAGAGTGCCATGCAGTCGATCCCCGAGGGCCAGGAGGTGCCCAGTCGCGCCCATACTGCATCCTGAAGTTCTGGATCGCGGGTTGCGCTTGCGAGCGGCGTTGCTCGAGCTGATTAGCCTTCGTGTGTGTAACTCGGTGACCATTCCGTGTTGTACTGTATTCTCGGTGCACTGTGGCTTGTGGTAGTACTGTGGCATGGCAATATATGAAGGATGATTGATTGTATTATGAAGTCGGCCGATCTTTGCCTATTGGCGTTTCCGGCTCCCTCAGTCATCCTCTGAACTTGTGAGGGCTTTGAGCCTAGGCTGGTGCCATCCTCGCCACTGGAGCCTTGGGTCGTCATCTCGGGCTGCAATGAATGCCTATCTTGGGAGAGAACTTTGAAGTTGTTGTGTGCGGACTTATGGGATTTGTACTTGAAGGTGTTCACTGCCGCTAAACGAGCAGAGGTAAAACACCCTCAGAGCTAGCGTCCATGTAAATCGATCCCTGTTAAACGTGTTTCAAACTACACTCGGTCTAGTATTCTGCATGTGCCCCTCGGGTCGGAGAGCCTGTAATTGTCGTTTGAAAGATGACTGGTACAACAGTATTACAATACGAGGGTATCCGTGCGTTCGCTCACTAATCACGAAAAATAAGTGTCCATCGTGCATGGCCCAAGGCTCAAGCCTTTCAAATCCCTCGTAACGCTATCTCTCGCTGTCTACTAGCAGGTCCTTCGGGCCACCTTCAACGCTTGAATATATTCGAGTAGGATCCTAAGCAAAACCTTTTGCGACTTCGACCTCGAGTTCGACGATCAAGTTGCTCAGTATCTCCACTGTTTTCCACCGATGCAACTGTCAGTTTCATCGCAATCGTATGGCTAGGTGAAGAGGTGGTTGGACTTACCTCGGCCTTTGTCGTCCCATTCAACTCCTCCTTATTAATCAACGCCTCTCCCTCCATGGAGCTCAGCTCCTCAAGCTCGTGGCTTTCGAGTAGGCTCTCCGCGATTCCGACGGGAGGACGACGCACTCGCCATGCTCGGCAGGTCCTCCACGTTTCCCTCTCGTTCGTCTCGATATTACACAGGAGCCCAGAGGACGTGATGACGATATACGTAAGGGAAGGCATGGCGTTCGGGAGCGCGGTGAGTAGCCGGTCGAAGCTGAAGTGACGTGTGCCGTCGTATATGGCGGTGGAGAAGGGTCCCCAGGAAGACTCGACGTCGCAGGAGACGACGATGTGGATGTGGGTCAAGCGGAGAACGTCCACCCCCGCGACCAGCGTGTCCTATAGAGTCGTTTAATAAGATGCAAGCACGCGCCCACAGGAGGAAGGTATCCTGAGGATGCGGAACTCACGAGGATATCATCCCATGACATATTATCCTCCTCTTCGGAGTCCGTTTCCCAGCCCGGGGTGGCCACTATCCCGGGGGGGCTCATGTACCTCGCTTCCAGAACAAGGTGCGTCAGCCTGGCAACGGTGTCCGCCACGAACAGCGAGCCGCCGAGGATCGAATTCCCCAGGGGCAGTCTCAAGCCAAGGAGAGCAAAACGGGAGGATGCGGACTCCCGCAGGGCGACACCCGCGTTTCCGGTGGCCTGTGGGCGGCGAGGATTGAGCACAGGGGCGGGATTGAGGGTCAGATGGCGGACAGGGCATGTCAGGCCGAGTGCGTAGAGCATGACGGCACTCGCGGCGACCCTGTCGAGTGCTTTCCAGGTGTATCGCTTCTGGGCTTCGCGATTCTCCTCCCGGGAGCGCCGTAGATGCCCATTGTTGAAGGTGTAGAGGTTGTCTGCGATGATAAGGGTGTCATCGAGGTTCGGGAACGCAGTCAGGAGCATGTCCAGCTTGAACGGTTCGAAGACGTCGGTGAGGGTGACGGACCGGACAGCCGGGAGGGACATGCATGGCGTAGACGTCATAGCGAACTCGAAGAGCTCGAACGTCAGCGCTATCTCCTGGAGAGCGGGGATCAGCTGGGGAGCTACGGTGACAGGGAACTGTTCGTGGGAGTCCCCGTCTACGTCGCCATGCCAGAAGACCTTGAGAGTCGAACGGGTAGACTGCAGAAAGTAGCCCGCTATGTCGGTCTGGGCGACGACTCGGAGCTCGTGGAGGCTGACCATCTCGGCAACGGCGGAGAGGATCTTCCGGTGGCAAAAGAGACACGACACCTCCAATTCATCGGAGCCCTCCGTGGCCGACCATTCGTCGGGCACCGGGAAGTAGAACGAGAATCTCCTTGCGCGAGTGGCGGACGCGAGCACAGAGACGAGGGCATTGATGAGCTCCTCTGAGGGTTCTGGGGGTATATCCGAGTGTACTGGGATGGTGATAGCTTGGATGTGCCGCCCACGGCGGTTCTCATCGACGAAGATGAAGTTGTAGAGGTCGCGAATGGACTCCGCACTCCAGATCGTGATGTCGCGCATGCTCAGCCGCCGCTCCACAGCAGCGGCGCGGAGAGTGGAGCAGGTAAGCGAGAACGACAACACATCCGGCACGTCCGTGAGGAAGCCACAGATTTCGCGCAGGACGTCAAGGTTAAGGTGGGCCATTTAGCCTGAGAGGCCCGTTGTTAATACAAGAGCCGCAATGTCAACCGTCTGTTGGATTGAAAAACGCTTCAATTAGGCGTAAGATTTCTGTAGAAAAACAGTTGGAAGACGTGCATATGAAGCTATCGCTTCTTACCTCTGTGTCCTCCGTTTGGTGTGTAACGTGGATGGGCACAGCAGAATACTGCGCAACCGGAGTTGGATAGCGGAGACTCAATTCTGTCCTTATGAATTTTAAGTCCGATTATGGATCTTACTCGCCTCTTACTTGGCCGATTTATCTGATGTAAAGTTGACCATCATGATTATGGACCGCTGCATATGATGTACATCGTGCGATATAATGGATTCTATGTCTCCTACTTCTTCTTGGTACTGGTACATGTGTGTATCTCGTCCCGCAGGCCCCGTCTTCCTCCCGCCACAGTATACGCAGCTCCTAGATACCCGTGATGTTCCAGCCCAACCCGAGCAAGGTACGAACTCAGAATGTGCGAGGATCGCGTTCCACACCTCAATACGCGCGCGAGAAGCCTCAGGCCTCAGAGTTCACCTCCACCTGGGCATCGGCTTTCGCACAGTCACATTAATGATTAATCTTTCCTCGCAGGTGCGAAGAAGGCCCCCCTCGCTCCGCCCAACGTGCGCAGAGTGTGCGTATCAAGCGCGCAGCAGGAACAATACAGTGTCAGCCTCAGGCTCTTGTTCGCGTCCGCCTTGCGTTCCCTGGCATGGCACTGGCAACCCGCTATGCAGGTCTCCGAATCCACACTCGAAATCACGGCGCCGAGCCCCCGGTCCTCCCCTGGCTCATCCGTTCTTCGAGTCCGGCTGCGGCGGACGTCGAGACCTTCGAATCGAAGCCTCGCGCGGGGCCGGAGTCTGGTTCGGGGCTGGAACTCGCGCTTCGCTGTCGACGCGTCCGTGCAGCGCGACGACTCGAATCGAAGGCGGTAAACGTTCTGCCATGCCCAGCGGACCGCGCCACCCCCCGAGGTTAACTGACGGCAGGCTGGCGTGCTGCCGCCAAAGACGGCAGTGCATACGTACTCGAGCACACGTCCAGCGAGCGCGGTCACGGTAGGCTAATTCAAACGCGCGCCCGAGTACGCCCCGGGGTAGAGCCTGCGCGGCGTTTCAGCGCGGGTGGGATGGGGAGATGGAGATGGGAGGAGCGGAGTAAGTATGTGCTGTGGCTCCGACGCGGATTCCAGCTCGAGGGACCGGTTTCCCAAGTTCCACGACGTTCGCCGCGGTCGGAGCAACGAGGTATGGCCGCCGTGCCCAGTTGCGCACCTCCTGTGTTTCGTCTCCCTGCACCCCGTCGCCACGAGCGGCATCGTACCGCTTCCAGCAACGGGCCGTGGGTCGCAAGGTACGCTTACGGGATACGCAACTCGAGAGAGAGGGCGCTCGAGTGGATGCAATGTGTTCGCGGACTCGTGTGTTGGGTAGGACGTTGTATTTCTCGGGTAGCCCGCCCCTGTAGATCGCGCTCGAGAACATTCTACCCGTCGCGGCAGCCGGGTTCTAGTGGGGTGGAATCGCTGGATGATGCCGAGGTGTAGCGGTATCGCGCTCGATGCTGCTGCTAGACGGAGAAACCCGCGTATGCGGAAGTCCGTAGGAGCCCACTGGCGCACGCGAGAGTTGTTGGGTGACCACCGGGGGTAGCGCTGGCGTTTCAGCGCGTCGCCTGGCCAGCGTCCATGGGGAGAGCTTCCGCAGGCGAAGGGTTCACCGGTGAGGAGTGGTTGCTCGGTTGGGAGCTCGATGTTTAAAAAAGAGCAGACCCTTACGAGGAGGGATCGGGCAGCAGGGTCATATGTGGCCATCATGAAGTGTGGGAGGGTGACGTTAGGGGCGTAGGCCCGAGGGACACGGGGCGAGGCATGCAGCGGCGGCCGTGGGCAGAGGCAAGCATCCGAACTGTACCCCCCAGTGAGAGGAGTGGCTTGATTGAGGGAGGGTGGCGGTCTATGGGATCTAACAACTTGTCGTCGGCGATGACGTTGGCTTGATGCGTACTGGTGACGTCGATGCACTGAAAGGATCGAGTGCGCCCGACCTGAATGTATCGAGGGGGGGCGAGGGTGCGATCCGCTCTGCCATCGTGATAGTTGGGCGGCCAGCCCGGTGAACTAGCAATGTCCCTGGCGCTTCCGTGGACCGGAGACAGCAATTGCGTTGCTATTCGTGGCCGAGGGAGAACATTGAGCATTTCCGCGCCTCCGACTTTGATCGACGTGAGTGACACACGCCACGGCAGGATACCGGGGAGAGGCCACTGAGTTTAAAGTCCGGACGACTTGCGCGGTTACGGCGGGTGTCGAAGCGTAGATTGCAGGACGTGGGGCATGCTCGTTCGGCGTCTGGAAATTCTAAGTGCAAGCATCAGGGAATTTGGCATGGTGCGAAATGCGAAGCAAGCTCACCTCTGGAATGGATGGCTATTTTATACAGACGCCTACTGTCACCAAGTTTTGTCAACGATTTCATGCTTGCACTACCGGCAAAGGCCTGAGGCCGGACGGTCCAAGTAACGAAATCCTCGGGAATCTTGACCCACTTAACATGCCAAGAAGCAGGGTTCTCTCAAGGACAGGGAGTGTCAGGAGAACGAAGACCCGAAAGAACGTTAGATTGCAAAATTTTCCTCAAGATCTCCCAGGACGAATCACAGGGCCTTGCCTGCAGTCCATTGACGGCAAATATCAACTGGCAAAGCCCCATGCAACGAGGAAACCTCTGGGTCGCTTATCACGTCAACAACATCTCCTGCCAAAAAGGAAGCTGGCAAAAGAATGACAGGAAGTTGAAAAAAATGCACGACGAGCAAAGCCTGATGGTCCAATTGAGGATATTTTGAGGAGATCTTTGCGCTACTTAACGTCTCCACGCCACTTCCTCACATGGCGGGCAAAGCGCGACGAGTCAGGGAGGCCTCCGAAGTTCGACAGTGATATTGGGCCAGTCAACGTGTCTTCCCTATTCCTTTAAAGAAAACGGCTCGGACCAAGGTGCTTGCGCGTCGTGACAAGAGAGACGTGAATCCCGGCGGGAAAAGTCTAGTTGTATCCTGGGGAAACATCTGCGCCACTTATGTGTCTATCACGTTTCGCCACACGGAGGATCCGACAAGGAGGAGGACAGAGGCACGACGCCCCCAAGTTATCCTAACCATTGGTCATTGCCCACCGTGTGATGCCAACAAGGTATATCATGACCACGGCACGATGGGCAATGGCGAATATCCGAGTTGCCCCAACGAATATCCCATTGCCAGCGCTTGCATGTGACGATGCTTATGAGATTCCTAGTCCTGAACCGGCGTTGCAAGCATGAATTATGAGGAGGCCAATCACTATCACGATTGCAAGGGTATTCGTGGAACCCGGCGTGGCCTGTTGACCGGGACGCAGTGAGGCAGGGAAGGGGGAGCTAATTTAAGCCAGAGCAAAAGGTAATATTAGGCTCTTAAGATAGCTCCGTCCCAAAGTTTTATACGGTGCTTGGTTCTCTGATACCTGTCGGGGGATAGCCCGACTGCCATCGATGCGAGTAGCGAAAACAACGCTCTGACCATGCTCCGACGAGCCTTAAACGAGCATGAGAGCGGAGGTGAGGGGGAGAAGAGAAGAGGTACGATCACTCACCTGAGAGCCCGAGGCTCGAGATGGAGCTGATGAGAGTCCAGGAGAATGTGCGGTTGCCGTGAGTTGGGCCGCTATGTCGCCGACTGGGATATGGAAGCGAAGCCTCCATTATATCGGGGTGATCTTCTGGGGTTTCCATAGGGCTCTCAAAGTCGGGAATCAGAGGATCCCAAAGACGAAGACGGTAGACCCCGAGCTTGTGAATGCGAGAGATATCGATAAGTATCTCGATAGCTTGTGTTCGGAATGCTACCATGTCCCAAAGCGTTATAGACGCAGCAAGGAACGTGAATCTGTGATATCCTGAATCAAGAAGTCGAAGGTCACCAGCGACGGTGAAGATTTGAGAGACGGGGTCTGCTGGAGCCTCGAGGCCACCACTCGTTCGAGATAGCGGGTCCAGAGCGATGTCCTGCGTGACAAAGGGATCTAGTCCATCCAGACAACAGGAACATGTCATCGTTGACCGACATACCTTTTCCAACAGTTTATCCCCCTAGATGTAGATTGAGGGCGGCGTTGTATATGTTCCAGAACTGGTGGAAGGCTGGGCTCAACGTCGATGTACATCGCGGCAGAAGCGCGTAGCTTTGTGGCGCTTCGGTGCGAAACCGACACGTGGCGGCGTCTGTGGGGCACTGCGCCTCGACTGCCATCTCGGTCCCCTCCATCGTCGGGCATCGGTCTGCGCCAACATTCGGGGCTGGCTGTGAACCATGCGGGATCTATGAAGGTACATTGCATTCATGCTGGAAGGTTCCCAACACGACATCTAACCTTTTTGCCCAGGAGAAACACTTCCGGAACGCGGGGTCATGTCAATTTTCACCGGGTCCGCTTCCCATAGTCCTTTCGGAATGAGACGGTTCGGACTGTAATTGAGCACTGAGATAGCTTTACGAAGCCGTAGGCCGAGGAGTTTCCTTCTGGTCTCTCGCGTTCAGCGACGCTATCAAAGGAAGACACTTGCCGGTGAGTCACTCATTTCACAGCAAAGTTGGTCATGTCTGAACTACCGCCAGCTTTTGAGGCGCGGAGATTCCTTTCGTCGACCTCTGCGAATCCCAATCCACGGGTGCTGACAGCACTTCGCACCCATATAATGACGCAGCCGACCGCCTGAGAATCGCTGGGAACACCATTTTCCCATCAAGAACATTTAATATTTATGTCGCGGCGGTAAGTCGGCCAACCATCGTGTGCACCCATCCCTGCCGCGCAGCGCTCAGACCCTGTTCCAGTCACAGAGCGTCCTCGCGGGCCGCCGGAATGCGAATGCGTCAGATCTCGCCGTGATCCAGGGTAGCGATGTTGCCTCGCTGCCTCGGCCATAGGCGTTCTACTTGCGCCCGACACAACTCGTCCCCGACTTCTGTCAACCACCCAGTCACCTCCTGGCGCGCCGGATCGGACGCGATGGGCTGCCATGTGTGCCGTCCCTTCTTTTCTCTATGTATGTCAACACCATGATGTCTCGCCCTGGGCAGTGTATCGACTCGGCAAGAGCCTCCGCCGGATTGAGAACGCTGACTGCGTCCATCCTCCGCTACCATCCACCGTCCTATAACTAGAGCGATATGCGGTAACTCTCTGTAGGCCGGGTCGCTCCACCTCCCCTCGCACACCGCGCTCCCTCGCGTCACCATTCTTCGTCCGACATGGATTACGATGCCTACGACGCTCTGCTCCACCACATCTTCAAGCAGGTGCGTCCCCCCGCCGCTTCCATTGTCTGTTGTCACCGTCCGAGCTCACTGCCGGCATTGCGGTTAGACCCAGGGAGACGCGTGGTTCAAGCCCTCGGAGGAGAACATCCACGCCGGGGTCTGCCTGCGCGTCGACACCGGCGTCTTCCGTGTGTTTCCCTACGAGAACGCGTACCTCGAGCCCTTCGAGGCCGCCGTGCGCGTCCTCAACCCCGTCGTCGCCGTCAAGATCCGCAGCGCGGCTATCCATGCCGCGCTCGCCATTGTGTGGGTTATCTCCGTCCTTCGCCCTCCCCGCGGACACCGCTGACACGCTGCTCTGATCCGCAGCAAGCCTGACGCGGACGCCATCTATGTCGACGAGAACACGCGCATCCAGATCCTCGACTCCATCCTGCTGTTGGGCAGTGCGGACAAGGAGCAGTGCGGTGCTTTCATTGTGAGTTACTGCCGCGCACCATCGTCCCCATCCCATCTCTCCCTTCTTTCCAGTTGAGATGCAATACTAACTCGGATGGCAGCGCGATGAACGGGTGCTGGTAGTGTGGTCGTATCACCTCGATACCATCATCCCGACATGTCGGGACTTCGAAGAGAAGCTCATCAAGCTCGTCTGGGACCGCCGCGCCGACCTTTCCTCGTCCGCGCCTTCGGTCGAGGGGTCCTCTAACGCGTCGTCTGACGTGAATCTCACCGAGAAGGTGAAGGAGCAGCATGCCGAGGCGGATGCCAAGGAGGTCCCGAGCGCTCTCGAGGCTGAGGCAGCGCGCAACAAGCCGCCGAAGAAGACCCGCTTCTGGGGCCTCTCCTACTTTGTCGCCAACAAGGGCGACGTCGAGAAGATCGCGGACGGGCCCTCGCCGAGGCCTGTCCGCCTGTTCGCGCCGTTCTACAACGGCCTTGGTGTCGCGTTGTCAATATGTCGGTCGTCTCACGCTGCACGTGCTTGAGGGTTTGGCTCATCGAATCTTCCATAGTCTTCGTCGCCAGCGGCGCCTCTATGCTCCTCGAGGAGTCGCTCCTTGACGAGAACTGGATTCGGTTCGCTCTCCTAGCCACCGCTCCCTTCCTCCTATGTGTGTCCTTGGTATGTCGTACAGTCTTAGTCACGGTGTTCTGCGCCTAATGTGTCGTCGACACAGTTCTTCTCGCTGCAGATCGTCACCAATGTCTCGTACATGTACGTAACTCACTGCGCCTATACCTATCCATATTACTAAACTCCTTCCTAGCCTCGGTCCCGTCGCTCAGTACCACGAAAACTCCAAGTACTACTCGGCCGTCAAGCCAGCCCCAAACAAGCTCGTCGACACAAACCTCCCCCACATCACCATCCAGATGCCGGTCTACAAGGAGAGCCTAACCGAGACAATGTGAGTGTGGTTATCCCCATCCTTGCGCCTTGCTATATTTGTGCGCCGGCGGCGATCATGCTTGCGGTGCTGCGGAGAGGAGCGATCTTGAGTTGCGGTTTTACTCAAGGCGCTCCGTCCGTGGTGTCATACGGCTAGCGGGGTGTGGGGTGACAGCATTTAGGCTGCTGTCCACAAGCTCTCGGGATCGCCACGACTCCAACCTGTGTCGTTTGGGTTTATGGTTCCATGTCCAAGATTACACATCGCTAACCTCCGCCTAACCCGCTTAGCGCGCCCTCCGTGTACTCCCTGAAGAAGGCGATGCAGACATACGCGCGCCAAGGCGGCACCTCCTCCATCTTCATCAACGAGGACGGTATGCAACTCCTTTCCGAGGAGGAGCGTCAAGCGCGCATCTCGTTCTACGCGGACCACAACATCGGCTGGGTCGCGCGCCCCCCGCACAGCGGCGCGCCCGACGGTTACAAGCGTGCTGGCCGCTTCAAGAAGGCGTCGAACATGAACTACGGCCTCGCGCTCTCCCTGAAGCTCGAGAAGCACCTGCTGGAGCTCGAGGCGCTCGAGGCGGCGGGCACCCTCCCCCCCTCCGAGGACGGCCTGGAGGACCGCGCGCTCAAACTGGCGATCGAGGAGACGTTCGAGGAGAGCGGCGGCAAGTGGCGGCCGTGGGCGGAGAACGGGAGGTCGCTGCGCGTCGGCGACCTCATCCTCATCGTCGACTCGGACACGGTCGTGCCCGAGGACTGCCTGCGTGACGCCGCGCGCGAGCTCGCGGAGTGCCCGGACGTCGCGATCATCCAGCACGAGTCGGACGTGATGCAGGTCGCGCACCACTACTTCGAGAACGGGATCGCGCACTTCACGCGGCGCATCAACAAGTGTATCTCGATGGCGTGCGCTAACGGGGAGGTCGCGCCGTTCGTCGGGCACAACGCGTTCCTCCGGTGGAGCGCGCTGCAGGACGCGGCGTTCATCGACGAGGCGGACGGGAAGAAGAAGATATGGTCTGAGATGAACGTGTCGGAGGACTTCGACATGGCCCTCAGGTTGCAGCTCGCTGGGTACATCATCCGCTGGGCGACGTACTCGGAGGGCGGGTTCAAGGAAGGTGTCTCTCTGACGTGCGACGATGAGTTGAACAGGTGGCAGAAGTATTCGTACGGTATGCGTTCTCCTGAAGTTGTCGGGGAGTCGTACAGTGCTTACGGGACGTGGCTCTCGCAGGGTGCAACGAGCTCATCTTCAACCCCCTCATCGACTGGTGGCGCTTAGGACCGATCAACAAGCAGCTGAGAACCTTCGTGTGGTCAAGTGCCCCTGTCCATTACAAGATTAGTATGATGGCTTGTGCGTCTTCTCCTTCACTGCCGTCCGTGCTCAGCTGACTGGTCTTCGCAGACATGTTCTCGTATTGTACGTGCGGTTCCATGCAATCAGGAAATATACTGACCGGTGCTATAGACGGTATCGCGGCGTCGGCATTACTCTCGGCCCTGAACTACTTCCTTCTCGGATGGAATCTCGCGGTGAGTCCTTCGCTATTTGATTATAATTTTATACCCATTCTTTCTCCTAGGTCGACGGTTTCTATGAGCACAGTTTCGAAATCTGGCTAGCGTGCACAGTCGTCTTCCCCGGCTCTGGGAACATCGGCTTCACACTGCTCGAGTACCGATTGGGCCTGCGCAGCCTCCTAGACTCGCTCTTCGAGAACCTCACATGGGTGCCATTCTTGTACGCGTCCTTCCCTCCCTCTCGCCCCGCGCGCAATTCAATTCAGAGGCACTGACGTCACCGGCAGCTTTTTCTTCTTCGGCGGGCTCAGTATCCACCTCTCCCAGGCGCTCCTCGCGCACCTCTTCTCGTACAACATCACATGGGGCGCGACCAAGAAGGAGGTCGAGCGGTCCAACTTCTGGCAGGAGGTCCCCAAGATCCTCAAGCGGTTCTGGCTCTCGCTCGTCGTCAGCCTCGCGTTCTGCGCCGCGATGGTCATCCTCGCCACGGACGCCGTGCCCATCGGCTGGCGCATCTTCGGCTGGGACTGGGCCGTTATCGTGCCGCTCGCGTAAGTCGCATTGTCTCTGCGTGCCGCGCCCCCCGCCCCTCCGTGCATTGCGTGCTCACGAACCGGCCACAGTATCGTCGCGGGCTGCCATATCGCATACCCGGTGCGTGCTGATGCTTCCCTGCTGTCCTGCCGCGACGGCCGTGGCATAGGCGGTGACTGTGTACTGACGGGCGGTTTGACTCCTGACAGATCGTTCTCAACCCGTGGTTCATGGTGTTCTCGTATTGAAGGCGGCGCTGGCAGCGTTTAGCTGCTGCGTTCCTGGGCTTCGTGCATCGCCCGCGGGCACGGCGGCCCTCCTGCCTGCCCGCTTGTAATTTATCCATGGACTTGACGGGCGACTGCTAACTGATCTCCCTGGCGCTGTGTTCTCGGAGATAGAACTCGCATGTGTTCCCTGTGTAGGTTTCTCGGATTTTCGCGCTGCCCGTATACTACATGTCTACCTCTCGCTAGAAACGCCTATTGGGATAACCCTCCACACTGGGTGTACCTTCCTTCCGTCGCTAGCATACTCACCACATACAATGCGCATGTTGTTGTGCTTCCTTCGCTGTATCATTTGAATCATACATATTACCAACACTCTTTTCGTTATTTCGCTTAGTATACAAGGTCTGAGGTGGTTCAATAAAAACTACTTATAAAAACTACTTCGGATCCCAGCTTATAGCTAGATGGACACAAAACGTCAGTGGTGGGAACTGCGGAAACTGCGGATAGCTGCGAAGAGTTGCTTGTCTTCCGAACGTCAGGGAAGCACCGGGACTATCACGCCGGCTGCATTCGCTCCTATCACGCAGGATTGCGATACCATTCTACGTACCGTTTCAGGCGGTGTCGGGTTATCTGCAGGACCAATTTCCGAAGAACAGAACATCGACGACGAGCGAACTATGCCCGCTAGGCAGCTCGGACTCGCCGTTGGTTTGATAGGTTAACCGGGCGGTCGACAGCACCCTGCATCGGCGCAACGCCATGATTCGAAAGATTGTAGTCGAGCGTCATTGGGTGCCTTCTCTCCTATCATGTACGGAGTCGGCGTCCTAGGGTCGAAGGGGGTAGTAGTCCAGTGCACCTTCTAGGACTCGGGGTCTCGGAAATCTTCCGTCCGACAAACAACGTGCGAGTATGCAACGGGTCTTTGTCGCCGCGTAGCACGAGCTGGATCCAATTGGACGGTCTGCAGGCCAGTGTCGAGGATCCCCGGGTACAGTGCGTTTTTAGCGGCCCGAACATCGCTTCTCGGCCTCCGCATGAGTGCGTGCTGACGCCTGCGAGGCACCCCACGCTTGGCGAAATGACATACAGCTCGTAATGGGCGGAGCCGACGGTGGCCGAAAACGCGCGACATGCTCGGGGTAGTGTCTGCGAAAACATGTGGTAGGGCAAAATGGACGGGTGCCTTGCTTCCATGCTTCCGTTCCAGCCGAGCACCGAGGCGACGTCGACGTCGATCCAGGGACTGCAGAGTAATATAGTTATAGTATGTATCTGAGAAGTCGGCTCGGGGTTCTCGCCCATGCAGACGAATTCGGGTGCCTATTCGGACGGAAATACTCACAGTTGTGATGTCATCCGCGACGCACAGGTCCAAGCAATACACCATGAATCGTTTGTGACCAATTGAACGAGTTGTTGAACCGATTCGCAGGTACTAGTGTGTTCGTATAGTATGGCATGCCGACCAGGTTGAAGATGAGCCTCCAAACCTGGTGGAATGTCATCATCATAGCCTGAAACTGCATCATACCAGTACCGGGAGTATACCGCCATGGCGCACCTTCAACTTCTTGATTGAGCGCTCTACTTAATAAACTGAAGTTAGTACTGCTTTACAGGTACTAATGATAAACAATAATCATGAAGTACTTGAGGATATACGCTATGTCTTCACTTGAAGGCCATGACGGGCGGTCTTACATGCAGCTGCTCGAGGGCAGGGAACTTGAAACTTGAACTACCTATCGGGAAGTTGAAGCGCTGATGATATTAAATAACTTACAAATAGTATGGGTCGGTGGCGTAGCTGGTTATCGCATCTGTCTAACACACAGAAGGTCCTCAGTTCGATCCTGGGCCGACTCACGTTTCCTTTTTCGATTGCCCCACTTTCGAGGCCAATGCGTGCTTACAGTTGCTACCAATATTACCGCCTACACAAGCCTACATCCATAATTTCAGAGAGTAGACTCGGTCTACTGGTTACATAATGGAATGAAACAATGACAGTGGTATTTACAGCCTTCCGCTAAAGCACAAGTAATTCTACAAGGGAGTGGACAGGCGAGCGTTACTGCCTAATAAACACATTCACCTCATAACATTCCACCGAAAAGGGGAGGGAATCGGAGTCCGATACAGAATATCCTACATACCGGTTTGTGGAGGCTAACTGTGCTAATAACATCTATCAGAATGCACGCATAAAATATACAGTCGTCCATGAGCTGAGGACTGCAAGCGAAATCTTCTTAGGGAACGTCATTTGGAGAGTGCACTCAATACGAGAAGATCATGAGCCAGGGATTGAGGAGAATCTGGGAACAGTGTCAGCAAAAGAGAGATTTATCAGTGAGTAAATGGGCGTACTGGATAGAGGATATGACATCCAACCACGATTCTGTGAAGGGTCGACGACCCATTAGTCCACGCACGTCAAGACGCATCAGAAATAGCGAACGTACGCAAGGGGCAGAATGACGGCCCAGTCCCAGCCGAAAATGCGCCATCCGATGGGGACAGCGTCCGTCGTGAGAATGACCATGACAAAGATCATAAGGGTGCAGAACACGAGCGCGATCCAAAACCGCTTGAATATTTTCGGGACCTCCTGCCAGAAGTTGGAGCGCTCGACTTCCTTCTTCGTCGCGCCCCAGGTGATGTTGTACGAGAACAGGTGCGCGAGCAGTGCCTGCGACAAATGAATGCTCAGGCCACCAAAGAAGAAGAAGCTGTGAGTGCAGGCGCGTCAGGAAGCGTTTCGCCCAGGAACGGCGGGAGAGGACTGACAAGAATGGAATCCAGGTCAGGTTCTCGGTGACAGCGTCCAACAGCGGCCGAGAGCCGAGGCGGTATTCGAGCATCGTAAAGCCGAGGTTACCCGCGCCGGGAAAGACGACCGTGCACGCGAGCCAGATCTCGAAACTGTGCTCGTAATACCCGTCGACCTGCCAAAACGGTATCAGAATGTGCCCGACTGACACATTGTCCACGACATACCGGAAGGTTCCATCCGAGTAGGAAATAGTTCATGGTTGAAAGGACGAAGGCGCCAGAAAGAGCGTCTGTGAGTCCATATTTGTCAGAGGCTGTTACGCGACCACATAGTTGCGACCTACAGTAAGAGAACATGTCTGAATGGACAGATGAGTTTCTGCATGATTGACATGAGAATCGTTACTCACACGACATCATTCCAATCTTGTAGTGGGGAGGAGCATCCGACCACATGAAGGTGCGCAATTGCTTCGTGATTGGCCCCTTGCGCCACCATTGAACGAGTGGATTGAAGATAAGTTCGTTGCATCCTTGATATACGACGTCAGAGTAGAAGCTGGAATGACAGGATAGCACACCCACCGTACGAATACTTCTGCCACCTGTTGAGCTCATCATCGCACGTCAGAGAGACACCCTCCTTGAAGCCCCGGTTCGAGTACGTCGCCCAGCGAATGACATAACCGCGCAACATAAGGCGGAGCGCCATGTCGAAGTCCTCCGATACGTTCGCTTCCGACCATATCTTCTTCTTCCCATCTGCCTCGTCCACGAACGCCGCATCCTGCAGGGCCGACCACCGGAGGAACGCGTTGTGCCCGACGAAAGGCGCGACTTCCCCATTGGCACAACACATGGAAATGCACCGGTTGATGCGCCGCGTGAAGTGCGTAATGCCATTCTCGAAATAGTGGTGCGCAACCTGCATCACGTCCGACTCGTGCTGGATGATCGCGACCTCGGGGCACTCCGTGAGCTCGCGCGCGGCGTCGCGCAGGCAGTCCTCGGGCACGATCGTGTCCGAGTCGACGATGAGGATGAGCTCGCCCACGCGCAGCGACCGCCCGTTGCACGCCCACGGCCGCCACCGCCGGCCGCTCTCCTCGAACGTCTCCGCCACCGCCATCTCGAGCGCGCGGTCCTCGATGCTGATCGCGACGCCGTCCTCGGTGAAGGTCGGCTCCGGGGGCGGCTCAGCGGCCTCGAGCGCGAGGATGTGCGTCTCCATCTTGAGCGAGAGCGCGAGGCCGTAGTTCATGTTCGACGCCTTCTTGAAGCGGCCCGCGCGCTTGAACCCGTCGGGCGCGCCGCTGTGCGGGGGGCGCGCGACCCAGCCGATGTTGTGGTCCGCGTAGAACGCGATGCGCGCCTGGCGCTCCTCCTCCGAGATGAGCTGCAGGCCGTCGTCGTGCACGAATATGGAGGACGTCCCGCCCTGGCGCGCGTACGTCTGCATTGCCTTCTTGAGGGAGTACACCGACGGCGCGCTGTGCCACAGCGAACGAGTGGAGGACAAACGTAGGTTAGCATTTGGTGCTCCTCCGCAGATCTCGCAGCAGGAAACTCAAAAGTTAATCTTGCGCCCGGCCGGGTTCCACGGACGTGCGAGCACCCCGGGGGATCTACCCGAGAGCTGGGCGGCGCGGGCGCCTAACTTACTCATTCCGGCCTCGCCGTTCTCTCGGGTGCTCGGGCTCGGAGGTATGGGGAGAGTGGAGCCGAGAAGAATAATAATAGCAAAATGAACTCGAACTTACATCGTCTCGGTGAGACTCTCCTTGTAGACGGGCATCTCGATTGTCACATGGGGGAGGTTCTCGTCTACCAGTTTGTTCGGAGCAGGGGGCACCGCCGAGTAGTACTTCGAGTTCTCGTGGAATTGCGCAACCGGGCCGAGCCTAGAACGGGGGCAATACAAGGAAGAACAAGAACGTGTCAGCCCAATCCAAACTGTATCACGGTTACAGGGCCCTCGCGGCCACCGGACCCCGAGGTCCACGGAAGAGGCGAGAGTGGACGTACACATAGGTGATATTGGTGACGATCATGAGGGAGAAGAACTAGGGGGAGGACATCATCATCAGCGCACGTACTGGAGCCAGGGACAGGGCGAGAGCGACGCTAGTCCCTGGCTTGGGTCCGACACGGACGTACCAATGAGACGCAGAACAGGAATGGCACTGTGGCCATGAGCGCGAAGCGGGCCCAGTACCCGTCTAGGAGGGCTTCCTCGAGCAGCACGCTGGCACCGCTCCCGATGAAGACTGATGGTCGCATGAGTACGGTATTACGATGCCCCGGAGGGCGCGTCACAGATAGAAAAGGAAACGTGAGGCTCACAGAGCGAGAGGGCAGCCCCGAGGCCGGAATAGACGGGGGCGAATAGGCGCATGGGCCGGGCAGACGGGCCTTCCGCAGTCTTCTCGATATCGCTCGCGTCGGCCTTCCAGTATCCGAAGATGTCGCAGCTCCGCTTCTTCTTCGCAGGGCTCTTGAGCTCCTTGGGCGCGAGGACGATGGTGGAAGGCTTCTCGCTGACCGTGCCCGAGGCATCGCGGGTCTTCGCCTTCTCGGTAAGGTGCTCGTCGGACGCGGTCGTGGAGGGCACGGCGGAACCCGCGAGGGAGGTGAAGGCGGAGCGGCGGGTCCAGACGAGTTTGATGAGCTTCTCTTCGAAATCACGGCACGTGGGGATGATGCTGTCGAGGTCGTACGTCCACACAACCATCACACGCTCGTCGCGCTATTCAAAGTGAGAGTCGAAGAAGGTGAGTCGATGTCTATCTGTCGTGTGCAGGGGCAAACTTACGATGAAGGCGGCGCATTGCTCCTTGTCGGCGCGCGGGAGGAACGCCATGGTATCCATGATCTGGATGCGAGTGTCATTGTCAACGTAGATGCAGTCAGAGTCCTCCTTGCTGGAAGATATACGTTTTTGAGTGACAGAACAATCAGATAGATTGGCAAACTTACACAGTACCCAAGGCAGCGTGGATAGCAGCACTGCGGACCTTGACTGCGACGACGGGGTTGAGGACGCGGATGGCGGACTCAAACGGCTCTAGATATTCGTTCTCGTACGGGAACACTCGGAAGTTGTTGTTGTCCACACGGAGACAAACGCCCGCATGGATGTTCTCTTCCGAGGGTTTGAACCAGGCGTCCCCCTGGGTCTATGACACAAGGTACGTTGGCATGAATGAAAGAAGAAGTTTCGGAGTGTTGGACGTTGTTGCGACTCACCTGCTTGAAGATGTGATGAAGCAGGGCATCGTAAGCGTCATAGTCCATGGCAACGAGGGAAGGACTGTGAGGGGAAGGATTAGTGGGGCGTAGACTTCCGTGCGGGCAGGGTCCGAGGCGCAGTCCTGCGGGCAAGGAGATTCCTCGCAGTTGATTAGGGCCTTATAACGGTCGAAGCCAGCCACGGCGGACGCGAAGGCGGCATCAATAGAGCAGACAAACGCAGACCCGCGATGTTGAGACACCAGAAGTCGTCTGCAGACTGATGTGCCACCCGCAAGGTCCGATAACTGACGTTCTATGTCCATGCACCGGACAGGTGGAGGGGCCCGACACGATTGTATCTGGAAGAACATGTCGAATCTGCAGGGCGCATCTAGAGAGGGTGGTGGTATAGAATACTCCCGAGCGTCCGCGTCCAATGGCGGCTGCACATAGGCGCGACAAAACGGGATCTGTCCATCGGCTAGCGTTCGGATATGTCTTGCAGACCGCGCCTCATTCGGTGAGAGACACGACCTTCTGACATGTTGCGAATGCCGGGTCCGAATGCCCTGGCGGGCGAGTCGGATGCTAAGAGAAGAAGATGTATCGAAGGTCAGTGCCTTCATTAGAGAATCGAAGACATGACCCGCCTTGAATCGATATTTCGACTAAAATGACATCGGATCCTCGCAGAGCGATAAAACCTCGAGAGCAGCAGAGCTTGATTCTTTCGGACGGCTAGTCTGTGCCATACAACGCTAATGACCTGGACAGTGTTTTCAATTGACCACCAAGTAGTCAGACCACTCCAACCACACTGACCAGTCAATCGCAAACCGACCAGCGCTAGTGACGTCCTGGCCAGTTCGACGACCGCTTGGACCAGCGCGTTCGGGTCGGCCTAAGCGGGCAGGAGAAGGCGTCAGTTTGGATCAGGGGATCCGGAGTTCTGAGTGGTTGGGCTCGGATAGTCTGGATAGTATCTGACCTGCAGCCCAGTGGCTGGTCGATCCGTCTACTTCTAACCAGTCTGGTCGCGACCATGTCCTGGCGTAGCCTGGATCAAAGAGCGTTGTGCGCTTCAAGCCCTTGCACATGCTGGGAGTAAGTTCCGCACCTACGACGGGCCTACTAGAGCCCAATCACGCTGATTCGGTGATAATGAGAATGTGAGTGGCCCGAAGACGACGGACTGACAGACTAGAAGCAAACCTTGACCAAACAATCGCCGGTCTGGCAGATGCGGGTGCCCATCTCCGGTCATGAAGGCGGCACGTTACAGCAGCCTGATTGCAAGCGTCTTGCTTTACGGCTTTGGTGCGGTATGGAGGAGGATGAAAACATCCGCACGGAGTTTAGCGATATGAACGACGCAATCCGTCAGACAGAGATAAGGCCAAGCGCAATGAATCCTTCTGCATGCTGCGAATAGTCGGAGGATGTATAGAGCTCAGGAATGTGGACGACGAGCTGGCGGTTGTGGGACAAGCCGTGCGGAGTGTGGCAGGCACGGGCATTCAGTCGGAGTGACAGATTTGGACTCCGACCCAGGCCTCTTCGGCGCTTACACAACTCTTCCCTCGACTCCCATCTCCCACCGAGCACCGCCATGGCACTGAAGGCGAAGCGCCGCGAAACCCTCCCATCTTCTCTCGAGTCGGCCTCACTATCTACCCAATCAACTTGTCTGGAACACGGAGGACATCCGCACATCAACTATGGCCCGGACAGGCGCATACACGGCGCATACAGTCAGGATTACATCGGCAAGTTCGGTCCCTTTTCGGCAGGATCTCTGCACGCACACCATCTTCATGGCGGCCTGCCAGGCCATGATGGTGGACGTACGCTTCAAGGCGTTTCGGACTGTCATTCAGGCACTCCAGACCACCGTCGGTGCGAATCCCCATCTCTTTCCTCTGTCAAGTGTCATCCTGGTCAGCTGTTCTGTTGACCAGCCCTAGCCTGAGGCGAGAGCTTCATGGCTGTTTCTCTTCAGCGTCCTCAGAACTGCCTTGCGGCGCAACCCTCCTAGCGGTGCGGAGCGGATCGTCGCGGAGTATACCCCTTTCGATGGCAGCCTGTCCGGATGTTTCAATGCCTCTGTCCGATCTTTTGCGAGTCGTGCCCCGATGATTAACGAGGATCCGAGGATGATCTTCGTCTTGCTCTAGAGGCTGAAGGGTTCAGGGCCTCGAGGAGCGAGGTGTGCTTCAGCGTCTCGCCTTTCGGCCCCCAGACGCCACCACGCTCCCTTGTACCTGCGAACGGCCTGAAACCACCCTTAATCTCGCCGTCGATCCCGCCGGCCCAAATGTGAAGTTCTGGGTCGTCCCAATCCACAAATCAGATGGATACCTCTTTTGCTTACCTACTTCATCCCTTGATGTAGGAAATGTGTGTTTTGTCTTGCTACACACACTCATGGAGCTAGAAGTGAAAGGTTCCCTTCGGCTCACATTGGGACAGTTCCAAGGTTGCACTGTAACCTCCATCAGTAAGCGGCCTGGGGCAGCTTAGCTCGCAGAGCTCCTCCGCGTTTGGACTTCCTGAAGAAGCCCGACATTGTGATCGCGCGTTACTGCGGCATGCGCGATGTGCTTGCACTACAGATCGAGCCACAATTGCCGCGCCTGAGCCGCCGCGGGAGATATGTGAGCGGAATCTGTTTACATCTGTCCTCCTAATCAAGGAGAGTGTAGATGATGACACTATAGTAACTATATTTTGAAGACCTTTTCTCATAATGAATCGGTCCATTGTGCTGGCCATTACTGACTACTAATAGACATACATGTTAAGGTCAGGCTCCTCTTTCAACTGGCACACAACGTAATTCATGGTCTTCGTCCTACTTAGATTGGATGACAAATGACGCTTGGGACGCGGAGTCGGGGCTTCGAGAAGTCTGGTGTCGGACACCGCCCGCGAACTTGACGCGGATTGCGGCAGGCCGACGCAGAGTGTCCCCGCGATGACACCTGACGCCTGTCAGCAGCCACTCAAGCACCGCTTTCCACCCCCGACGGCTCGATCGCTCGACATCGCCGAGGACCACAACGCACCGACATGACTTGTCATTGACGCACAGTCTAGGTACCTGACAAGGAGCGTCTGCTATTGAACTTCTATTACAGAAGGGTCGAGGAGCTGACTCTTGCATTAGGCACAATCCTTACTGTCCTTGTGGTAGTCATTCGCTTCAATGCAAGATGTGGAAAGTGACGCGTGCGGTCGGGCCGGCATTCCTTCTTCCCGATGCTCTGCAGGACGTTGGTAGTACCTCCACCTCCAACTGTGGAAGATGGAATCTAATCTCAGGAACACAAGGCAATACGTTCCGACCATGACGCGACCACCACAAGGGATTGCACTCACCGGACATGCGGCGCGTAATCCTTGCGGCGGCTTTCGACGAAACGGTTAGCATCCCAACCGCCCGAGGTGCCCGCAACGGAAGCCAGTCTCGGAGTTGAGCAGACTTCCCTGCCAATGCCCATGCGTGTGTTCAACGTGTATCCCTCACTCTCTACGCCCGCTCACCTTTCAAAGGCCTCCCGATCCTCACCTGTCCTCAAGAGCCCCGCCGTCCCGGAACACAAACCCCGGGATCACGGCGTGTTCTCATTCTGCAAGCGTGAGATCACAAGATTAACGGAGCGTGACATCGTGGGCTCCCGCTTGCCCTCCGACGATCTCCGCTTCGGCCTTCGGCGCCAGGGACTGCTCGGGTCGAGCATCCAGGGCAGGCAGTCGAGGACAAGTACCGCTCTTCCTCCAACTACAAACCGCGAACACAAGGTGAGCATGGGATACTCCCTCTCTCCCATTGGTCTCGGCCTGGCCCGCCAGCGACCCAGCACCACGTTTGTCGTGTTCGTCCCACGTTCCAATCGCGAGATACGACACAATGCCTCAGGCTGCGCCGCTTGACCAAACGATTGTGGACGTCCTTCTCTTCCCGTACGGCTTCGTCTTCTGGTTTCAGAGCCGCCGGAGGGCCCGCATCGTTTCGCGAAGTGCCCTTGCGAAAGTCCGGTGACGGCGGCTGGCTAGTCTCTGATGAGAAACGCTCGGATCGCCTCTCTTTCCCGTCACAGAGTGCGTCCTGGTACCTGACATTCAGTCCTCATTATGGCCCCGGGCCAGAGCGGCTGGGCAGGACTTTCATATCCGGAGCCGGTGAACTGCCAACCCTGCCCCAAACGGCGTCGAGAAGCCACCAGATTCGCCCGCGTCTGTCAGACTCTGTCTTGTCAACATCAAACGTTCACGCCGTATGGTCTCGCGGCGCGTGTCCCTCTTTTGCGCCGCCGCGGGAGCAATGGCGTCTGCGGCGTCGCTGGAGGAACATTCGAGTCTGAGAAGCACTGAGCGAACAAGCACCAAACTCCTCCAAGCTCGCCATACTGTGCGTCTGGGAGACGACGGCGCCAGTTCGACATTGATCGACTGCCATCCTGGACCTGACACCTAGGAATACATACGAGAGGTGTCGTTCGGTGTACCTTTTGCAACGTCTTCTGTCCATTTTCTTCTGCGCCAGTACGACCTCATAAGGGCGCGGTTGGAGAAATTCGCAGTCTCGGGGCATCCCTTCCTCGCGTCCTCTTCCCCGCTCCCAAGCTGGGTTCCCTCCGGCATTTTCTGTCCCCCGTCACCCGTGTTAGCTCCACAGCGGGCTCTTCATTTGGATATGTCGGACCCTTTCCAGCCCTCGACTACGACCTCCGCCGCCTCGTCCTCTGAGAGGCTCCCCCCCGCCGCCCCCCAACCGACAGGTCCATTGCCGCCAATCCCGACGATGACGACGACGCCCCCGACGGAGTCCAAGCGTCAGCGCCCCATACAGCCCCCGCCGCCCCTGCCGACGGAAGACCTGCGTCGGGACCCGTTCCGCACGCCCGACCCCTCCGTGCCGCCCACGCCCCGCTCTGGAGTCAGCAACCCGTTTTCCCCTCCTGCGAGCGTCGTGAACCTCAGCTCCGAGCAGCACATGCAGGGCATGCACCAACCCTCAGGAAGCGTCGGCTCGCTCCCGTACTTCCCCTTCCCGCAGCCCATGTCGGCGCCGGGCTCGCGTCCGCACACCGGCGCGAGTCGCGTCTCCGTGCAGTCTTCCTTGCGCAACTCGACGACGGACCTGCACGTGCACGAGGTCTCCCGCGGGACGCGGAGTCGCCGCAGCTCGCACGTCCGCAGCTCGTACATGTCCCCGCCGGCCCTGCCGAAGCGCGCCACGATCGTCGTCGAGGGCGACGGGGAGAGCGGGGGCGGGGGAGGGGCGGCGCTGCAGCCGGTGCGGAGCGCGAAGCGGTTCCGCTCGTCGATGCTGACGGGCGAGGTGCCGAAGCCGTGGGTGACGGACAAGGACATCTACGAGCGGCTGGCGTACTATGTCACGTACGCGGTCGCGATGCTGGGGATCGTGGGCGGGGCGATCCGCGTGTACTTCAGCTACGTGCAGTCGCCACGCGTGGGCAACTTGTGTTTGATCATGGAGGACAGCTTCGAGACGTTCGACACGCAGTACACGTGGTTCCAGGAGGTCGACATGAGTGGCTTTGGGTCAGTTTGTCAAGTTCTGCTGGTGGCTGCGTGTAAAACTGGCTGAAAACTTACTTCGGCAGGAACGGGGAGTTCGAAATGACGACCAACTCGCCGAACAACTCGTTCGTCGACAACGGGAGGCTCTACATCGTCCCGACGCTCACATCTGACGTCATCGGCAAGGCGAACGTCATCAACGGATTTACCTACAACATTACGGGCTGTACGGCGATCAACACTACCGCTGGCTGCGGCGCCGTCTCGAACGAGACCGCAGGGACGGTCATCAACCCCGTCATGAGCGCCCGCATCTCGACGAAACACAGCCACAACATCCAGTATGGTAAGGTGGAAGTCGTCGCGAGACTGCCGAGAGGCGACTGGCTGTGGCCCTCCATCTGGATGCTGCCTGTCCAGGAGACGTATGGTCCGTGGCCGGCGTCCGGCGAGATCGACATCATGCAGTCTCGCGGGAACGCCCCCGATTACCCAGCTCAGTACGTGGTGATGCTTTGTTCAACACGGATATCAACGGGTTAGAACTGATTGACCTTGTCTATCTTTCACAGGGGCATCGACTACGTCCGGGGCTCTCTGAACTGGGGCCCGTTCACATGGCTCAACGGTGTCGGCAAGACGTTTGGGTGGTGGACGAACCGGCGGCAGACGTTCGCGGACAAGTTCCACACGTTCGCGATGGAGTGGAGCCCCGAGTTCATTCGGCTCTACGTCGACTCGCGCCTCACTTACTCGTTGTTCCTCAAGTTCAACGAGCCGTTCTTCGAGCGCGGCGACTTCCCACCTGTCGTCCAGAACGGGACGGACTTCATTTCGACCCCCGACCCGTGGAAGAGCGGCACCCCCAACGTCGCGCCGTTCGACAGGCCCTTCTACCTCATCATGAACGTCGCCGTTGGTGGCACTAACGGGTGGTTCCCGGACGGCGCGGGTGATAAGCCATGGCTCGATCATTCGCTCAGTGCGTTCGCTTCTGCTTCTTTGCTCTCATGAGGATAGAACACAGTGGCTGATAGAAGTCCTACAGCGGCGATGCGCGACTTCGCTCTTGCCCAAGACCAATGGTATGCAACCTGGCCGGAGAACATCGCAGACCGCGCAATGGTCGTCGACTCCGTCAAGATGTGGCAGCGCTGTTAGACGCTGTTTATCCATCACGCCACGCCATAACGACACCCCGAAGCATCTGGTCCTACCCCGCCCTTCACCTCGCCCCGCCCTGTGTCCGATGAGACGTTGACGTCAAACACGATGCACAGCGGCGAGCCCCTAGTGGTGGTCATTCGCCCCTCTACACCCTTGAACATGCATTGCCCTACAGTCGAACTTTCGATAACGATCTCGTACCCGTGTTGCTGAACCAGTATCTATCCGACTCTTCACGGATATGTGGGACATTGAGAGGCGTTTAGGCCGTGCCGATCCTGTCCAATCCCGATTAGGGAACATCCCAATGCCTGCTCTAACGGCGCACTGGCATTGTTCAGTGCATATGCGCATCGTCTTCCAGTCCGCCCGTCTGCGATTACCATGTTACCGTCGCCGTACACGAAGTCTTTGGTTCTCCGCGGTGATCTCCGTTAGGTGATCGAAGGCCGATATGAGACGGGTCGCCGTCTTGTCTCGGAATGAATACAGTCCTCGTGCGTCTCGTCCCATCCTATCCCCTTCTACTCACCGCCCCCCGCTCGTTCTTTCACACCCGGCTCTTTACCACCCGGCAACGTGCTCACGACGACTTCGGCGTCCCGACCCGCACAAGCCTGCTACGGCCGCACTACGGCCATGTTTATCTCAGACCGTCGTTACGTTACGCTCGCGATCCTGTGTATCGGTGCGCCACCCTGCTAGACTTGTACTCGAATGGACATCATCTATAGATTGTAATATACCCACTATCACCACCGCACCGCACGGAGCATCGCAGCCTCGCAGCATCGATGGTCGAGGCGCGACTTGGAGCTCTTATTTGCTTTGCGACCAGGAACGTGTTATGCGATTGTAACCCAATGTCGTCAGAAGTTCAATTGAGCGGACTTGCCGAAGCGCGAGCACAACGCGGTACCGCAGTACGGATGATTTACAGTGGTATATGTAGTCCTCTAAATTGACGGCATGGAGGTCGTAAGGAGGTGTGGACCGTTCTGGAGACCAAGAGTCAGCATAACCGGAGCTTGAGAACCAGTTACCTACGAAAACGTATGGCCGAGCGCGCGAGCTGATTTTCCAAGCATCTCCAAGCATGCAGAGTACGTACGCACGCCTGGCGAGCGCCTTGCTATCTTTGCCGCCACAGTGTAGTTGATTGTCCCCTCGGAAGTTTGTAGATTGCGAAGGGCGAAACATCCCTGCGTGTTAAGTATATTGACCGAGGCCCTGCAGGGCGCACCATGCACGGCGTCGACATTCCGCTTCAATCGCGTCCGCCGCTATCGATAGAAAAGAACAACACCAGACAGCCGGCGGTTCGACGACGTCCAGATGCGGGCCATCCACCAGAAGAGCCAAAAGCGCGCGCGCAGGGCGTCGCGCGAAACTCAATCTCCCCTTGTGCCGTGTCGCCGGGCCCGGGTCAAGCGCATACCACGCATGCATCATGCCACAGTTGGGGAGTGTGGCCTGAATGTGGCGATTGACGTACACGGGCAGGCAGATAACGACATAACGACACCCCTCGGGTCCTTCCATGGATGCGCAGTCGCGCGTTGAACGCCGGCGGAGGAGGAGTGCAGGGTCCCTACAAGCGATAAGATCCAGCGCGTCGCCTGTGGGCGGACGCCCCCAGTCGCCCGGGATCGGCAGGCGCGAGCCTGGGGCGGGACGCTGGGTCGCGGTAATCACACGCCGTGGCAGCGTTCAGATAAGTATGGCGATGAATGCGTGCGTGCGCGAACGCGAACAATCATCAGGGTCCGACCCTGAGGCCTTAGGCCTGAAGCCGGGGGCTCGCCAGTGGCATCGGGGATGATGCGTAATGCGTGGTGCATGACGAGTCCGAGCGCAACGCTCCCGCCACAGGGTTGCGGCGCGCGCCCCATCGCCGTCGGGTTCGTCGGGGGGAGCATGTCGCGAGAGGGGGGGTGGGATAAACTGGCTTGCCAGAGATTGCGAGGCGTGCGTGCGCGCGCGATGTCGCTGTGTAGCGAGGCGGCGCCGAGGGTCGTGGGTCGTACGCCCTCAGCCCGCTGGCAGCGCCCCGCGCTCGAGTATCCACCACCATGCGAATGCGCGAGCGTGTGTGTAGGCGAGCGGGGCGACGGACGCCTTGTTCGAATTCAAGCAAGTTCGGGGTTGGCGGGGCGCGCGCAGCCTGGTGCCTGCGACCGCGGGTCGGTCGGATGCGGTATAGCTCGAGGCACGCATTGTGGTTTCCTGAACCCGGTTTGGGCTTTCGCTGTTCTAGGTAGAATGCAAGGCGCAGCGTTTGGCATTTGACTGGCTGAAGGGAAGCGAAAATGTCTGCAATCTGCGTACGCGTGTCAATAAGCATGACTGTACCCGGAGGTGTCGAAAGGCGATGGTTAACGGGACGCTCGCCTCGAGCAGGGTCCTGTAACGTAACCTGGAAGGGCGCGGTCGGCATGAACGATAGAAAGCACGTTCGACTGGTCTCGATCATTTTCGTATGTCTTTGGGTGGCGAGCGCGTATGTCGGGGAGATGCAGGAGCCGGGCTCGCTGAGCAAGCGCGCCGTTTCACCACAACGTGTGTTTCTCCCAGGAAGTCCTAGCCACACCTAGCGCTCAGTACAGAGACCGAATAAATGTTGGGGGGGGGGTGGCTGCTTACTCGGAATACAGACATACGCACGCAGGGCGCACTCGCGCCGCTGCCTCCGAGAGGGACCGTTCCGAGTGGAAGGGGTGCTTATGGCCTAAGCTTCGGGGGCCACATAGGAGCACGGAACTGTCGTTTTAACCGTTGACTGAACTCTGAGCGAGCCATGACGTTATGGGGTGTCACGGAAAGCTGAGCATCGTCTGCGGAATACTCGGACACGGGCGCGTCAACGAAGCGTATGTGGCGAGAAGACGAGAAGGGTTCGCAGACACCTTTTTGCCCGGCAAGACGGTGCAGGGTGCTTCGTCCGACCCGAGCCTCCGTCGGCTTCCTGAGCGGGTGCCTCGGCATGTTCATGGATGTCTCGGCTTGCGACGACCCCGAGCGCGATCCTTCCAGGAGGAGTGCGCCGCTACGATGGCCGTCGGAGGAGTCACGATCGCAGCAGCGCCATGGTCTGCTTCCAAGACGAAGTTGAAGAAAGATTTCAGTCACAGGCATCGATGATACGAACGGAACTGCGCTCACTGTCGGACGGTTACGCCGATAAGACTTAGAGGGCAACCCCGCAGCTCCACAGAACCTGGGCTCTAAGTAAGTAAGTTCTGGCCGCAATCCGAGCCCGGGTGCAGGGTCCTGCAGGTGGGCTTCTTCGATACAGCGGCCCGCCGGGTCCGCGAGGCGAGCACGGAGGTTCAACTTCTTTCGAGTCTCGTCCTGCCAAGCAATACTGTGGCCACGCTGAGAATGGGGCGTCGTCGCACGGTCATCGCAGAACGAGTCTGCGGCCCTCGGGGAAATACCGACCTTAAACGAAGAAGCTTTATTTTGTCTTTGGCGGATCGCCACAAGGGACATGTGTACTTCGGTGGCGCCGTTCCGGCATCGTGTGGAAGACATATGAGAACTGTAAGTACAGCGGCACCGCTAGAATAAAATGGACATACCACAACGGCTTCCGATGCATGATGTCCTCAGACTGTTACATAGCGGCGTGATAGTCTGAAAAGGCGACTCGAAAACGTTCAAGGTTCGGGGATGTTGGTTAAACGCCTGTGCCACCACGCTTACGTGGCGCGGGATTCGAATTCGCAGGCGGACCGACGCTGGTTGCAACTTCTATCTCCTCGACCATCATCTATCATCTACCTTATGTTCGCACCTTATGTTCGAGGGCCTTGCTGCGGGTGCCGGTGTGGCAAGGGCAATCCGCAGAAGATAATTGGGACAATGTTTTGCCACCGAATTACCCTGGCTGCCGCTCATCGTGCGGTAGGCGGTAGAGGCCCAACTATCCCCTATCCCCGAGGCGTGGAGGTGAGTACTTGGGTCCCCAATTCGAGCGCGATCAAGCCTTGTACGACAGTCTGAATGCGCTCATCTATGTCTCGTAGGTTCCGGGGCGGCTCTTAGCAACGTCACCGTCCGACGATCCCTGAAGCGGGATTCGTGTTCTCGCGGCGCGATTGACTGCTTCACATTCCAAGAATCTTTTGTTGTAAGTACCGCGAAGTAATATGGCTGGGAATGACTCACAAGGTTCGGTGTTTAGCATGGACTTTACCCTCTGATACTCCATCGGTCATCGGGATGTGGGCTGATGATCATCTAGGCTTGTGTCGACCGAGATCTCGTCCATCCTACAGCGGGCCGCGAAGCGCTGTGCATCTACAAACGCACCTACGTGAGAGCGGCGATGTAGGAGGCGGCTCGCAGTACAAGAACTCCTCCCAGTTCCTGTCTGGAAGTTGCGAGGAAGTTCGCGTTCGTCGCATGGACCATTCTACGGCCCCCCTCGGTCTCCTCGTGGTCCGACCGACCAAGTGCACAGGAACGGGGCAACAGCACTTCGGCAGCTATACAGCCTGTGATGCCGGCGACAGGACTACTGGATGGTCCTCGATGGGGTGCAAGTGTTGTAATGTTCCACCTACCTTCTAGGTTCTTTCAGGTTCGGGGACCTTGAAAACTGTATGCATCGTGTGAGTACTGGACTATTACAACGAACAGTGCAGGGGAATGCCGCTTCAACAGGCAATCGTCCTTCAGTAACAAGCCATCTCTTCTCACAGTGACGCAACAGATTGGTCAACATCTGCCCTACGTTCCCAACTCTGTCGCTGTGCATATCGAATTGCACAATTCGCAACCTCCTTTCTTGCACGGAGGTGAGTTCGAACATGAAGGTTTCGTCTGGTGGTCCACAGAGCTGAAATATGATAGATCTTCCCTCGTTGTCGCCCAAATGTTCGCACGTTCGACGATTTTAACTGTCCGCCCTGAACGTAGAACCCCGGAGCTGTTCTCCGGCATGCGCAGTTCCTATCTGTATTGGCGCTTGCGAGATCGTGTCCAGCACGAAGCTCGGTGTCGTAATATGGCGCTCCGATTGGGCGGCCGCATTCCTGGGCCGTATGGACCTCCCAGTTTGGGGCCATCATACCGACACACCGACACACCCACTCACGCCCGACGAACCTTGCGCCGCTCTCAATTGACAGCTGCCTAGCGAATGTGGGATGGAACGCCGGCACATTGCCGAGGTATGTCGAGGCGAACTATCCAATCTTAACACATGGTGACAGTTGAGGGCGGTACCAGGAGCGCACTATCACCAAGGATCGTGTTCGAGCTCCTTGACCGCCGGTGTTGCGCGTCCGTCGCGAGTCAGCCAGTCATGGTCCCTGACACCGTGATGGGATCCTAGCCCGGTGCAGACAAGCCTGTCAATTCCTCCAAGCCGGGCGGGCCGTCACCGAGACTGGGCGATGCGCGCGCTCAACAATCAGCCACCGCGCCTGCATGCCGTTATATTATATGGCTGTCTTCCCCTGCAGGGACCCCCACCCGCCGCACCCAGCATGTCCCACTCAAAGCCCTCGAGCTCGTCGGGATCCTCGTCGTCGTCATTGCGCCCCTCGTCATCACGCCCCTCCACCTCGGGCACGGACGCACCCCCCCTCCCCTCCACGAGCTTCTTCATCCCCACGGACCACCCCTCGCCCTCGGGGTCCGATGGCGGCCATGGCGAGGCACCGCGCGATCCCTTCCGCACCCCCGAGGCCTCCACCCCCTCAACACCCAAGCCCGCGAGCGTCGTCAGCTTCAGCGGGTTCGCCGACCACCCCGTATACCGTCGCCACGATAGCCGGATATCCGTCCAGTCGGCATCCGCCCGCCGCTCACACCCCGACATCCAAGAGCTCCACGCCTCCGGATCCGGCTTGCGCGCGCAGCGCAATTCATTCATGCCTCCGCGTCCCATGCGGCAGAGCGTTCTCCATAGTCCGACGCACGGCGCGTCGCGCTTGTCGGTGGTACCCCGCGCCAAGAAGCCGATGCGCTCGACGATGCTGACAGGCGCGATCGAGAAGCCGTGGCTGACGGAAAAGGACCCGCGGATGACGATCGCGTACTGGATCGTGTACTTCATGGCTCTACTCGGCGTCGCGGGTGGCGCGGTGCGCTGCTACTTCGCATGGGCGCAGACGCTGCACCTCGGCAACCTGTGCCTCGTCATGGAGGAC
This sequence comes from Ganoderma sinense ZZ0214-1, assembly GCA_002760635.1. Classification (NCBI taxonomy): domain Eukaryota; kingdom Fungi; phylum Basidiomycota; class Agaricomycetes; order Polyporales; family Polyporaceae; genus Ganoderma; species Ganoderma sinense. The sequence continues at coordinate 68,893 of AYKW01000010.1, forward strand.
AACTTCGACAGCTTCGACCTGGAGAACACGTGGACGCAGGAGGTCACCATGAGCGGCTTCGGGTGAGTGCAGTGCCCCTGTTCTTCAGAGCAGAGTTTGCGTCCCTCTTTCCCCGCACCCCGCCTTCCGTGATGTGGCCCCGCAAGTCCCGCATCTTGGCGCGTTCGCGAGCCAGCGGGCTGGGTTGGGGTGGGCGAGGTGGGGAAGGCATGATTGGATTGCGTCTGTCTGTGGTTTCTGTGGTCTGTGGCTGACGCAACCTTCTTGTCTTCGACGCCGCGCAGGAACCAGGAGTTCGAGATGACCACGAGCTCGTCAAATAACTCGTTCGTGCGCGACGGGCACCTGTACATCGTGCCCACGCTGACGTCGGACGTCATCGGGACGGACGCCGTCCTCGGCGTGACCCCTCACACGTTCAACCTCACCGGCTGCACGGACACGAACGCGACCAACTGCGGCGCGGTGTCGAATGCGTCCGCGAGGGCAGTCATACCCCCGGTGATGAGCGCGCGCATCAACACGAAGCAGCACTACTCGATACAGTATGGCCGCGTGGAGATTCGGGCGAAGCTGCCGCGCGGCGACTGGCTGTGGCCCGCGCTGTGGATGCTGCCTGTCGACGAGGCATACGGCGCGTGGCCCCGTTCGGGTGAGATCGACATCATGGAGGCTCGTGGGAACGGCGTCGATTACACTGCACAGTGCGTCGTCTTAGCAGCATCCTTCTCCCGCCAAACTAACTGTCTTCTCTTCCTCCTCCGCCTTTCACTTTCACTCTCGCTCTCGGAACCGGCTCCGGCTCCGGAACGGACTCGGCAGGGGGATCGACTACGTGCGGGGCTCGCTGAACTGGGGCCCGTTCTCGTGGCTGAACGGGGTAAGCAAGACGTTCGGGTGGTGGACGAACCGGCGCAAGACGTTCGCGGACGGGTTCCACTCGTACGTGCTCGAGTGGGACGCGCGCTTCATGCGGATCTACGTCGACTCGCGCCTCACGTACATGCTCTACCTGCGCTTCAACGAGCCGTTCTTCCAGCGCGGCGAGTTCCCGAGCGTCGTCGCGAACGGCACCGGCTTCGTGCAGCTCGAGGACCCCTGGCGGAACGGCACGCGCAACGTCGCGCCGTTCGACCGCCCGTTCTACCTCATCATGAACGTCGCCGTCGGCGGCACGAATGGCTGGTTCCCGGACGGCGTGGGGGACAAGCCGTGGCTGGACGGGTCGCTCAGTGAGTCTAGCATTCCTCTGTTCTGGACTCTGGGGCACGGCTGACGAGACGGTGCTGCAGATGCGATGACGGACTTTGCGGAGGCGCAGAGCCAGTGGTACGCGTCGTGGCCACAGAACGAAGAAGACCGCGCGCTCGTGGTCGACTCGGTCAAGATGTGGAAACAGTGTTGAGGGGTTTTGTTCTGCCTTCGGTTTGGTCTACTTTCGTTCGGTTTCGTGACTTGCTGCATTTCTCTGCTTGGTGCTCTCTCACTCATTCAACTCAACGGACATCTCGGACTTGTGCTATCATGAATCAGGTTCGACGCTCTTTCGACACGTACGAGTCGAGCCCATAAGCTCTGTTGCTATTTTCCACCGGGCTGATGGGGATGCAGCTTAACGATGCTTAGGTGCATCGCTTGTGTTGCGATTGGTCTGCTGCATAATAATGGCGGATTGTACATACACTCACTCATCGCCCTAATACTAGATTTCGTTGGAGGCAAGTACCTCAGGTTGAGATGTGTGCGAGTGAGTAAAATACTAGTCGGGACCCCGCCTTAGGGACCAACGCCAGTAAGTGGCCTTGGAAAACTGGTATGAGTCACCTTCCTGCTAAAACTCCTACTCTTTCATTTTCGGTTTGGCCTCAGCATGCACGCCGGTGAATCTCACCTTTACCTGGTACGAGCTGGTGCGAGTAAGGACAGGAGGTGGGTGGCAGTGTTTGCTAGCCGCGGCTGTGAATTCCGGACTAAGGAAACTTGGTACTCCGCCATTACAACTCAAAAGTCAGAAAAAACAGCAAGCTTTCTCCGAATCGAACTTCATGCTCCGCGAAACCTGAGCCTACTCTTGAACCTCCTTTCAAAATTCAGTCTGCTCTTCTCTCCTCAGGGCTCCAACCATGGTCGACGCATGCATGGTCCCTCGGCCAGCCCTCTCTCAACCTGAGACGTCGCAACTGCAACTCCAAGTCGTTTTTGCAGGCTCGGTTTCAATCAGACACCCTGGGAGACTCGGCGCAACTTTGTTCGCCTTTCCTGCCTACTCCCACCCCGACCCCACCGATTCTTCCGGACGCCGTTCTGGCCTATACCATCTTCTTGCTCTCGATGCATGCCGCATTGTCACTAATTATGCCGCCAACAATCGCGGGGACTTCCTTGCACGCGACCGCGAGGGCAAGACCCCTGTACCCATCGACGACGTCTCGCTCCTAACATACGGCAACTACTATTACTTCCTTGGTCCTCCTGAAGTCCATGCCAATTGCAACTACCCAATCATCAAAAGCTTCTCGGCGTTCGTTTTTCCCTCTCAGCTTCCCGACAACTGGTACACCGCGCGGACGGGCGCTCGGTGGCAGCAAACATTGCCGCTCCCTCAAATCGTCTCATCAACAAACATGTCTATCCACGTGGTGACAAGGGACGAGTGCTGCACCGCTACGAAGTACCGAGAGTGTGCGTTCTTTCCTACTGTATTTGTATTGATATCGCTTATTTGTGTCGGGAAATATCATCCTAGTCACCCAGTGCGCTCACCTCGTGCCCAGAGCCGAGGCGGCATGGTTCATAGCAAACGACATGAGGGACTACTCCGGCGGCAACGAAAGGGCACGCGTTAATGCGCATACAAATGGCATCTCATTGCGCGACGATGTGCATCGCTGCCTCGAGTCCCACGCCTTCGTTTTCTATCCCGCTGGCAAAGATCAGTTCATGACATACTTTGTGAGTCCCAGGGGCTATCCTAACTACACAGAGCTACTCCACCAGAGGCTCGTGACGATTCACCCCAACGTCGCCATCGAGTTCCTCTACGCACGTTTCGCATATGCGGTCATCCATCTCGTCCTCACGAAAGAGGCTTTCGAATCTGTCCCTGACAACCCTAGGGTCAAGGTGTGGGAAGAACTGTTAGCGTTGTCGGAGGCGAGGAAGCGGGCACAGAAGGCTGCTAAACTTGCAGCTGATGGCGAAGAGAGCCGTGCGTATACTTCCTCTCAGTGCATCCGAGTCTATTTACTGAAATCTTGTTTTACCCCAGCTACGTCTAAGACGTCAGCATCAGAACATCCGCGGATTTTTCGAAGCAATGAGGATCCAGAATCGGGTACGTATGACTCGAATTGTCTCTGTGGCATACTCATTTACTGATTCCCACTCTTTACAGAATCTCCTGTTGCCCCAGACCTTCTGTTCAAATCTCCCCCAGGGGAACCTTTGGCAGAGGGTGACGCACGGTGGAGAGACCGGCTATTGGCACGGTTTCCGCAATTTGGTATGACGTATTTCCGCATAAGGGTCTTTTTCCAACCTCTTCGATTTCGTAAACTCATTCTTCACCTGTTCAGCTACGCTTGACGAAGTCGAGTATCCGCCTGAAGGTGTTTCTGTTCACATGGAGACTCCCCACATGCTGCGGTTGAGATCCAAGTATATGCAGGAGAACCCGCAGGTGTGGCAGACGTCCACGACCCCCGAAGGCTCCACGCGGGGAGACGAGGAAGGCCTTTTGGCGAGGTGGATGACGCGGCCCACCTAGCGGCACCGAGAACATCGTACAGTGTGGTGGAGGCCACGCAAGAATCTTGAGCGGAGCTCCATCCAGGGCTCAGGTTCTTGCTCGTTCTCTGTCCTATTCACTCTGACCTTCGTCTTGCGCGCCGTACATCCTATGCTTTGGACTCCTCGTGGCTGTCTTCTTGCGACATCCATCTGCATCGACGACAATACGTCTGAAAGAGGGACACGCTTCGCTCGTTCGACAGACTTCTCGGGGAATCCTCGCGACCAATCACTATGTTCATCCCAATACGCTTCGGGCCTTGGTGGATACTACCGTACCTAGGCCGTTTCAGTCTGTCATGCAGTAGTTGATGAGGCCCGAGTCCCGGTCGCTGCGCTGTAGTATCCTCTGCCATGGACGAGCATACGGATATATGTATTTGCGTGTGTATTGCGCTCCAAGGTACTTGTAGCAGGGTTTCTGCCTTCGACCGCATCCATGTTGCCTGCAAGCGGCCGCAGTGATGTCGCTGATAGCTTCATGACTCTGAAGAACTGTGTCGTATTGACATGCGCTGCATGCTGAAGTTCAAATCCAATGTCGACAGCCCCAACGAATTGATTTCATACTCAATAAGCCTCTCAACAGACTATATAATCCATATCGCCATGCACAGGTACCCCAAAAACGCACCTAGATAAATAAGCAGACAAGATCCGAGACAACGATGGTGGTATGGTGTACGGCGACGAGCAGCGCGAGCAGAGAGCAGGGGACAAGGAGCGGCAAGCGATATCAAGGCGACCGTAGAGACAGTCCAAAACAAATGACGACTACTGCACAAAATCAACGGCGAGAAAATATTAGCCATTCAAGCAGGCACCTAGTAGAGTAACTTTGCTTCGTGCACCATACCCCAAGGCGGCACGAAGCGATCAACCTTTAACACGTAGCAGGCAGCAAGAGCAGATTCAGACGGCTCTGCGCTGAATCAATCAGCTTACATCACGCCGACCTCCTTCCCAGTTGACATGACGGACGACGTCCGGCTCGCCCGCGACGTGTCCAGGAAGCTCGAGTACGAGCTGTTCCGGTATATCATCCCCGTCCCCGTTCGCGGGCGCGGACGAAGACCGACCTGCGGACGCGTGCTGGAGGGTGGGCTCGGGCCGCTGATGCTCGACGCAGGCTTCTGGGCGTACGCCAGCGAGCTGCTCGGGCGGGGGAGCCCCCCGACGGACTGCGACGTCGCGAGGCTGGGCGGGAGGGGGAACGCGGAGAGCGGGTCGGTACCGGCGGCCGCGCTCGCGATGCTGCTCCGCTCGACGGGGCTCAGCGTGGACATCGACATCGACCGCACGGGAGCCATGACGGACGTGGACAGGGAGCGCGGGGGCAGGATGCGTGATACTGCCGGCGCAGCGGCCGAGCGGGTGGGACCCGAGGCGTAAACGTTGCTATGCCCGTGGCCAGGGCGGGAACCAGGGTTCGACACCGTGCGATTCCGCGGTGGGGGGAGAGACGGGCTCGAAGGCGGGCCTGCGATCCGCGCGGTTGCAGAGGAGACGGGGGGACGGGAGTCGACGATCGAGGTCGAGCGTGTGACAGACTTCGAGCTCTGGATGCCTGCGGTCTGAGGGAGGCGCAGCGGCCTCGGCACGCCCGTGCGGGCGGGTGCGCCTGGCGAGCTGGTAACTGACGGTGCCGCAGTGCTGGACTCGCGTGAGCCGGACGAGACGTGCGAGCTTGCGGACGCGTTAGACTGAGTGCGGCTCCGCGACATGGGTCTTGGGAGGTCGACGGAGGTGATGCTGTCCGAGTCGGCACCGCTCAGGCGGTTCTGCGAGAACGTGGAAGATACGGAGCGAGAGAGGCTCCGGGTTGTGGGGGGTGACGGAGAAAACGCACTTGGTGCGCGCGAGAGGTTTCCAACAGAGGTCGATTTTGAGAGCTGGGAAAGTGCGCGCGACGTCGTGGAGTACACCGAGGGCTGGCGTTCGAGGTTTGTCTTGATCAATCGCCTGGTGAGGAGGGAGGGTGCATCTTCGTCCTCGCTGATACCACCCTTGAGCTCAGGTACACGCTTCAAGGAGTACACAGGGACCTACCTGTCGCTCCAGCCCAAGCCCGTGGTCAGGCCCATTCCAGCACGAAGCAGTCCTTGATCCCGATGCCTGATCCTCCTTCGCTCGGTGTCTCTTGGGTCCCGATGAATGCCTGATTTGGTCATCGTGCTGCCCGCTTTAAGCAACGTCGGGAATCAGCGCGCGCGCCCTCGAGGTCAACAATGGGGAGAAAGAAGCGCACGGACCTGTCGAAACCACGCTAAGTACGCTGTTTGCGCGGTTCACCGATACGCCACTGGCAGACAGATCGTCGCCATCATCCAAATACATTGAGAGCGTCGACGATCCCCCGCCTGGCAGCAGCTTGGAGCGGGGAGAGAGAAGTCCGTCGCGGAACATCAAATGTCTGTTCAAATGTTGCCACATGCGATCGTATCAGCCCCGGTGCGTTCAGGTTGCAGTTGGGCGCACACGGAAAAGGGGGAGAGATAATGAGGAATGGGGAGTGGGGAGCGCAAAGAAGAAGTTGAAAAACTCACGGAAGAGGAGTATGTATGTCGATGCTCGAATCGGACTCGCTCCCGTCGCGCTCCAGCATCTTCTCATCCATGCTCGCGTCCTTGTCCAGCAACATCCCGGAGTCCTCGCTATCCTCGTCCAGCCCCTGCCTCTTGCCGGGCCCCCGCCAACTCGACGGTACCGCCATGCCCGTGCCGGTGGCCGACCGCGTCCGCCCGATGGGCGAGTTGGAATTGGTCTGGAACGTCACCGAGGACGTGCGCCGTGGGCGCGGCGTGCGTTTTATCATCGTCTCAACATCCGGGCTATCGGGGCGGCCTCGTGGCCCGCCACTTGTCTTCGTCTTCCTTTTCGACCGCGGCGAGCGAGTCTGAGTCTGAGACTGAGGCTGGGCATGTTCAGGGAGGGGAGGAAGAGCTTTGCCCTGGTGCGGTGGGCTGGTAGGCTGCTGAGAGACACTGCCGGAAGGCAAGTGGGGGATGCTGGGGCGGCGGGTGCGTGGCGAACTCCCGAAGACCGCGCTGGCCATCGTCGGGCTCTGTGGGGAGAGAATGTCGGATAAAGGCGTGTCCGAGGACATTATAATCGCGCGACACGCAGCAGGCGTGGTCGGGGGGCAGCCTTTCAGGAGTGCGTGTGGCCCAGGGCGCAAGACAGCAGGTTCGGAGCAGAGCAAGAGGAACGGCGAGAAGAAGAAAGGGCTGCGAGCGTGCAAAGTGTTCCGAGCGACTGAGTCGATACTCTGTGTAGTCTGTGCTGACACCGGCTCGAACGGCCGTTAATTGACGGGGTTGCGAACGCTCGTGGCAGCGTGGCACCGGCTGGGATTTTACGTACTGCGCAAACCCACGCCAAGGTACGATCCAACAGCACCAGGGCGGACGCAGGTGAGACGAGGCGAACAGCAAGGGGAGAACAGACGATAGCGTAGGAGGACTCAGATGGAGGAGGGAGCGGAAGATGGGAACGATAGGGGGTTCAGTTCACTCTGCAGAAATTGAACGCGCCATCTTGTCCAGGCTCCCCGCTGCAGAGGCCGTGATGAAGGATCAGAATCAGGAGAAGGGCCTTCCGAGGCCAGCTCAAACGCTGAGAACGCTATCATGAGTGGCCGGAGCAGAGCAAGTCTCAAGGCATGACCGGGGCAGAAGCATGACTGTAGCCACGAAAGCTGATGGACATCACCCCCGTCTTCTGCGGACAGATCGCGCGCGGCGGGCGGTCCATTCCATCCTCCCGCGCGGAGTCGCCGCCGCTGTCAGCACCAGCCACGGGCGACATACGGATGACACAGGGGCCCGGTTCAGTCAATGATTATGGCGACGCGAACATTTTGCACGGAATGGTAAATACGGGATAAGTCAATAATCTTAGAAGCATTCAACCCTGCAAAGTCACCGTGTTCAAGCCCAACATGAAGCCAAGATGGAATCCAGCCGTACAACGTCGGCTTCTGCTACTTGTCCACCGCCGTGTGCGCCCGTCGTCCGAAAACGGCCCGCTTTCCCCGGGATGTCGACGAGTCCTCATCGACACTGCCAGAGGCCGGGCGGTTCCCCGCTGACGACGCGTTGAACGCCTTGATGAATCCTCTGACGTTTTGGAGCTGCGTCAGTACCAATGTTGACCCGGGTCGCGACGGAGGGAACAGCGGACTGACCGTTGCGTGGCATCGAGGTACTGCTCGCGGTCGAACCGCTTATCCGTTTTGACGGAGACGCCGTGTCGCGAGACGTCCACTCCCTGCTTCTTCAGCCTGTGGGGTGCCGTCAGTTATGATACCCTGTCCGAGGAATCATCTGGATGCGCGAAGGCGGGGTTTGCCACCAATCCCTGTTTATGTATCATGATGAGGATAAAGCGGAATCGGCACTGTGTTGAGGAAGGGCCGTGCGATGCAGAGGTACTGGGAAGTGGCCATCTCGACCTCGCGGATAACCACAACCACTTGATATCGACCCCGATCGACAGAGAATCTCGCCTATGTGATCCTTGTCCTCGACTGGGGGAGCAAACGTTGGATTTCCTGCTTAGCAGGCTATGGCTATGCCCATAGGCATGGCCATAGTCGACTACGATGGTCGATTGGGCTCTGCTTCGATCATTTGTATCTAGAAATGCGTGAAGCCGGTGCAACTTCAAGATGGAGCCCTCCGGCACTGCCTCCCACCCACGCCACCACAGACATTTCCCGGCAAATGCTGCTGCTTTATCCTGTAACCCGATCTTCAACTCCCCCAAAAAACAACGGGGTTTGGAGGATGTAGTTCTTGGGAGGGGGGACGGAGAAGAGGAGCGGCAGGAAGCATCAACCCCAAGGCGGCCTTCTCGGCTACAAAAAGAGATTCTTGCAAGAATGGCAGGGATCCCTTTTCGTGGTCGCGGCCATAAATAGTCGTGCCCAGCTAACAGGCTGTGAATCCAATAGCCTGCGTTAACTTACGAACGAGCGCAAAAGTCGTGTGGAAGCCGACGCGGCCCGTGCACGCTCTAACGATAAGAAGCAACGTGCGGCGATCCTTGACGTCTTGCGACATTGGATCTTCGGCTCCTGTCCATTGGAAGGAAGCAGACGGTGGGCGGAGATAGCAACGGAACACATACGTTCCGCCCGCCTTCTGGCTCCACTTCTATTCAGTACCAATGCTGCCGATATGCCGCCGGGGGTGTCATAGGCTTGGCAGCGCTCCCCGCAGTCGACTGCTGAGAGACATGGATTGCCCGCTCCTTCGCTGGCGAAGGGAGCTGCAATCCGCGCCATGTAGTGATCTCCCCCAAGACACCTGCAGCGCCAAGTGCGCTGAGACTCGCGAGCTCGTCGCTGGTAGCGTGACACCACGGCCATTGGCCATGACATGCATGGTATTTCAATCGTTCATAGACAGGAAAAGACAGGACTTACGAGTCTTTGGCGGATTCGAACGCACCAGGAAGGGCCTGTTTCGCGACAAAGAAGGTAAAGACGAGGCCTGCAATGATAAAAAGGGTCTGGAATGCGATGGTTATTTCAGTAAAATGAGGCGTTTCGGCATCAGGGGAACTTTGGAGGACCGTGGCAACGTCGACCGACCGGAGTCCCCCCCGACTTACCACAACAAGCACAACATAATCAAACCTGTAAACAACGAGTTCAACGGTCGTGTTCCCTTTCCAAAAAATGCACACATCCTACCAGGTGGCCATCGTAGAGTATGGAGTATTGGGAGCAAGGAGACAAGTAAGTAGGCGGTCCGAGGATGTCGTGTACACTGTACCGCCTTTGGGGCCGATGATGTGGATTCCCGGTGCCGGCGCCCCTGTCAAACTGTCGACATGACCAGTCAGCCACGTTATTGTGGTCCTGACTGGGTCTCGCTACGCACCACCAGCTCGCTGCTCGCTGCTCAGTGTGCGCCGGTTCTGATGACGGGGACAAGGTACAGTGAAGTTCGGATGTGTAAGGGAAGAAGTGCTAACCGCGACAAAACGCGATAAATCCATTCTCAACCTGATTAAGGAAACAACATTTAGAATACACGGTAGATTTAAACTGGCCTTTGTGAAGGCATTCGTGGTGTAGCGGTAACATTGGGTCTTCCCATGGCCTAGCTCCGGGTTCGACTCCCGGCGGATGCATTACAGAGTGTCCGTGGATTTTCTTTTCGCAACGTTGATCATTCAAAGGGTGGTGAATTCGAACGATAACCGGTAACCGGCGAAGACTTATATAAACAACGTATACTTCCTGCTTTCACTATAAAAGATCTTCTGCGGGCCCATTTCTTTCACAGCTCTGCGATGTTCACATAGGAGGTGTTGAGGTGCGCGTTCTCATGCCCACTTCCTTACCGAAATGGTTCCAACAGTGCCTACGGACCGCAACGGCGATGGTACAACATAATATACATATACACTTGCACGAAACTTCCGACTAGCATACAAACGTAAGCACATACATCGACCCTTGTAAATGTCCGAACCGAAAGCATGCGAGCATAGCATAAACTCCTCTTCTTGCCTGAGCGCCTCTGTGGGCGCTCACGACGGCGAACAACTCGTATTAGAATGGAATTGAAGATCGAAGGGCGGAACACTATGGAGGCCGTGTTAGCGCTACCTTGCCGAAGAGGAAGGAAGGGGGGATATTGCAAGCGTACCGTGGCATGTTCGAGCAGCAAACCCGACTCGAACCCAGGCTCACGAAAACGCCAGCGCCGTCCAAGCGGCGACCGCACCGAGGGAAGCGACCGTCGCGGTCTGCGCGACCTTCGCGACGACGCGCAAGGTGCGCCTCCGCTTCGAGAGGGGCTGCCGCGCGACCTGCAGGTCTTGCATATGAGTCAGATTTGGCGGGACAGAATCCCCATCTTCCGCATCGTCGTCGCGCTTCCTCTTCAGGGATTTAGAAGCCTGTCTGACGTTAGCACCGGACGAGTTGTAAAACGGATCAGAACACACCTCGGACGCGGCGGCCTGCGCAGCGGCACTGGCGAGCTTGGCCTCGGCGACGGTGGCGGCCGCTTCGACACGGAGGGCCTTGACGGTCTCCAGCTCCTCGGCCATCTGCTCTCGCGCCTGCTCATGCAAGGCACATGTTTCTGAACCAGGTTGGGGTCAGCGACCGACGGGGGAGATCGAAACTGAGCCGGGCGCACCGTGCAGCATATCCTTCGCCTTCCCCACCTCCTCCATAAGCTCTTCCAACCGCTCACCCAGGTCGTTCCGCTCCTGCAGGCCGGAAACGATGCTCCTGAGCGTCTGCAGGCGCGTGTCGATCGTGGACAGCTCGTCGTCGCGGGAGGTGAGGTTGGATTGGGTGTCCTGCATCCGCACGTCCAATGCATCGAGGCGTGCCTTCGTCTGCTCGACGTGCGCAGTGAAGATCACCTCGTCCGCGTCGCGGGTTGTGCGAATGGTGTTGATCTCGTCCTGTTTAGCGTTAGCAACGTCCAAACAGGACAGAACAACAGGGGAGGGGGATGGAAGGGAGGTACTAACCCGAGCCTCAGCAATCTGAGCCTCGATCGCGCTCGTGTCAAACGTAACGCTCGCGTTTGCAGGCTCAAGTGGCAACGTGACGTTTGCAAACAGGCGGCTTGCGGCCGACTCATTCGCGTTGGCATTCCCGAGGTCAAGAATGACATCGTCCTCGGGGAGGGAAGGGAGGTCTTCGGGGGGACTCGCAGCCGATTCGGCGTCGCCGAACACCATGTCCACCATCTCAACATCAGCCTCGGGGCTCTCCTCGATTGGACGCACTGCCTCATTGCCCTCGACAGGTGCACTCACAGCGATATCAGGGACGGGCGTACCGTAGTCATCATCGCTAATCTCAATCACTTCACGCCGGCCGTGAGGCGTCGGCTGCGACTCCACGCTCGACTCGCGGGGCTCAGAGGGGGATTCAGACGCCCTCGACGGCGAATGGGGCCAAGCACCGACCACGGGCGGCTCTTCGTGGAGCTCATCGTTGTGCGCGGGGGAGTGCGCACGGCTTGAGGAGAGATCCATGTCCTCCTCCTCTTCCTCCTCGACCACTCCACCTTCGACGAGGATCTCCTCGAACGAGAACGGCTCGATGGGCGGCGGGTAGTAGTCCGGCTCGGGGGACTCTGCAATGTGGATTGGGGGCAGGATCTGCTGGAGGAGACGCAGGCGTGCGCCGAGGGGGATCACCGGGCAACCGAAGGGCCCCAAGCTGGCGAACGGCGAACTCGACGACGGCAGCGACGTGAGGACGTTCCGCGGGGGGGACGGCGGCGGCGAGATCTCCTGGACGTCGGAGTCGCTGTCCGAGCTGCTCGAGGCGGAGGACTCAGGGGAGGGGAGGAACACGCCGTAGCGGCCTGTGTTCGTTCGTGTGGGCGTCTTCTCGCCGTCACGTTCATGTGGTTGCGACTGCGATGGCGAGTCATCGGCAGCGGGGCCGGGGGTAATGGGCCGCTCGACCGCGAGAGACCTCGGCGGGGGTGGGGATGCCTGCTTGGAGGCGTCCCCGCCGAATGTCAGCTCTACCCGGGCGACCACGGGGCGGACGAGGTTGGTGTCCCGGCCGACGGTCTTCCCGAAGGTGATTAGGTCACCATCGGCCACCACGGTAGGTACCTCTCGTTTGAGCGAGGTCGATACGAGCTCGCCTGGGCGGAGGATGTGCGTCCCATGATGGGAGCCCAGATCCGTGATGTATACCTTTGTTCAGCGGAGACGAACGGGGGTGAGGAGAAGGGTGCTCAGCATTCACCAGTGAGGAGAGGCGGGAAAGGACTATGGCATACATTTCCATACTCTGTGAATGTGATCTTCGCATGCTTACGACTTACGACGGGGCAGCGGAACAGGGCTCGTTCAGGATCTGGTTGCTCGGGGTTGCCTTGGCTTGATTTGCGGCCGATGACGATGGTACGAGATTGGGACTTGTGGTAGGTGAGGGTTTCGGGGGGCTGCTCGCCGTACTCCTCGACGTGCAGGACGAGGCCTTGGACTCCCCTGAGCAAAGAAACACTCATTGCTGAGTGCGGGTCCAACGTACCTGAGATTGTAGACCTCTCAGCAGTAGCACTATTCATCGCCGTCGTTGCCCTCAGGGATAGCGTCGTTGTCGTCGTCGTCGTTGTCGTCGAGATGGTAATCGGCGGGAAACGCGGACGTCGCTCCTTGCGCAGCTAAATACTGTGACTCTGTTACGTCACGTGTGACACTTCCCTTATCCGGTTTATAGGGCTTACCGAGCGGCCCCGAAAATCCTGCACTGCACCTCTCCTCGCTTACACCACCTCTAGCCGGCATGGAAACAGAAACATCAGGAGAAGGGCCCTCTGCTGTGCTAGCGGACAAAAAGAAACCAATTGTGATTATCACAATTGGGATGGCGGGGGCCGGAAAGTCTACCTTCGTACAGAGGATAAATTCGTATCTACATTCGCAAGACCCGCCATCGCCACCATATGTTCTCAATCTGGACCCTGCGGTGTCAAACACACCATTCGAGCCTAACATCGACATCCGGGACACCGTCGATTACCACAAAGTCATGAAGGAGTGTGTATCTACCGTGCCCCATCTCCCCAGTCCATGGTGGTTATTGACGGTGTCATTCTCTTTCCAGGTATAACCTGGGCCCCAACGGTGGAATTCTCACCGCCCTTAACCTCTTCACGACAAAGTTCGACCAGGTGCTGGATATCGTCGAGAAACGGGCAGACACCGTCGAGTGAGCATCCAGCGTCCCGGAGATTACATGGATAGACACTGACTTGACCACTGCACAGCTATATTATTTTAGATACACCGGGGCAGATCGAGATTTTTACGTGGTCTGCTTCCGGCGCGATCATCACAGACGCAGTGGCTTCGTCCTTACCCACTGTTGTCGCCTACGTTATCGATACTCCCCGAACAACGGCGCCGGCCACGTTCATGTCCAATATGCTATACGCCTGCAGGTAAGTAGATTCGACGCCTCTCCGCATAACGCCCGCGGTCCTGTTACACGGGGAATTCCAACATCCTGGGTGACTCAAAACAGGATCAACAATGGTAGTCGAGATTGTCACAACATTTTGCCCAATATAGAACTCCAAGATTAGGATTGTCCGATAATGTTAGCGAAAACTTGAAGTTCTGTCTGAATTGCCCATGATGTTCTCATGGCATTTAGGACTTGAAGTTTTCGCTAACATTGAGGATAGTCCGAAACTTGGACTTCGATGTTCAACAAAATGCTATATGAAATGTGACATTCTCTATTGTCATAATCGAACCTGTTTTGGAACGCCCGAAATGTTGGAATTTCCCTTGTGTTTGGAGAACATCAGTCGATACCCATCTATTTTCACCGGAGGTGCTTCTGCTAGGAGATATCGTATGTCCGCTGCTGACACTTCGCCCTAGTATTCTCTACAAAACAAAATTGCCCTTTATTTTGGTCTTCAACAAGACAGACGTCCGGCCGCACGATTTCGCCGTCGAGTGGATGCACGACTTCGAGGCGTTCCAGGCGGCGCTTGCATCCCATCAAGGAACGACCGACGACGAAGGAGAACCCACGTACATGAACAGCCTCATGAACAGCATGAGCCTCGTGCTCGACGAGTTCTACAAACACCTAACCGTACGTGACAGTCCGCGCGCTCTCGTGGAACCGCTGACCTCCTCCCCCTGTGGCCCTAGACGGTAGGCGTGTCGAGCATGACCGGGGCAGGTGTGAAGGAGTTTTTCGAAGCCGTGGATGCGTCCCGCGCCGAGTACGAGAGGCACGTTCTTTGTCCCACGTTATCCACCGCTATCGCTGACTCCCCCTTCCTTCCTTCTTCCTTCTCCCCTCCTAATCGCCCACGGGTCACGGGCCAATAGGGAGTACCTCCCGGAGCTGCAGCGCGCCCGCGAAGCTCGGGAGAAGAAGCTGGGCGCGATGAAGGAGGAGTCGCTCAGCCGGTTTATGAAGGACCTCGCCGTCGACCGCGAGCGGCACCCCGCTGCGGCGGAAGCGGACCGCTGGGACCCGCAAGACGGGAACGAGGACGAGGATGACGACGACCTCGACGTCAACATCGTTGATCGCAGTACGTGTCGTTTTGCCTTCGGCACCGTGCCTTCCACATGTCGTCCTCGACCGCCCCATCTCCCTCCTTGCTCTCCACACCCCCCTTTCTTTTCCCATCCCCTTTGTTCTTGTTCGCTTTCCTCTTTGTGCTTTTGTTCGTTTGTTGCGACGAGCGCTGACGCCCATACCTGCACGATCAGGCGAGGATGCCTGGCCCGGCCAGTACATCGACGTGACACGCATGCGGCCGCGGAACGACGAGGGGATGGCGTGGCCTCGCCCCGGTTGACCGCGGTGTATTGAATGCTTGCCGTCGGGGAGTATCCATGTCCTGTGGCGCTGCGGGGAGACCACCAGCATCGGAAGGGGGCTGCCACCCGGTACCTGGAGAGTTTGGTGGAGGTTCGTATCATGTCACTATAAAACCTTAGCCACTGCTGGCAGTAATGGAAGGACTCTCGTTGTCTTCGACTTGCGTCCACGCTCGCGCCGCCCCACCCGCCTAGGAATTCGGAACGCTTTTTCTCCGCCAGCTCGCCCCCTTGGGGTCCGAGGCGGAAATTATCTATCACTTCTTCCCCCAGACAAAACGGCTTTGAAGCCTTTATCTGAACGGTGCTTTGCGGAACCTTTTTCGATACTCTAGGGGGCTGACAAAAGGGTTAAATTTAAGTACGCCACCACCCCCGAGCTCCCTGCGGAGGAAACATTGACACATTTGTTTCATTGTCCAAGGCACATACTAGCCACAGCCCGTAGTGTGAGCGAGGTGTTATTCCACCGAGGGACAGGGACACTGGCCGTCTAACGCCGCCAAGACGTGATAAAGCTACATGCAGTTTGAGCCCCCCCTTGCAACGCCTTGGACCCTGGTCGCCCTACTTCCAGGCTATTGACACCGCCGCTGGGTTACCAATAAATCTGGGAGTTGAGAAGTCGACGCTGGTCAGCCTGCGCGCAAGAATTCGTGATTCCTTGTGGACCTGCGAGGCACACGGATGACAAGGCCCCGCATCCCCCTCACGTGTCGCGCCCTGTAGGGTGAGCAAATATTAATATTGGCATGCAGACTCCACTCGGACGGCCCACGTCAAATTACCGTCTTCAGGCTTCCTTTTTAGTCTACTTCCGCGTCAAACAGTCTAGGGATGCCGCCGACAGGAGAGACTTCGTTTCGAGCGGTGCACAAACGCTTCTCGGCGGCGGGAGAATATTCGGGAAGCCGTCGTTAACCTCAAGCCTGCGACGCTTCTCCTCGCCGTCGTTCGGTAGACTAAGGCGTCGATCTTGGTCGCGTAGAATTTAGCCTTGGTTTCTTTGCCAGAGCACGCGACGAAATATTAATCACGGTCACCGCGCAGCCTGGAGAGCGACGACAGACCGCCGTCTGATTCCTCTCACCGATTCCGGGATTCCGGCGTCCAAGGGGGTATTTATACGGCCTGCCGCAGCGCCGATCTTCGTTTCCTGTTCGGCGCGGGGGAACGCATCCTTGTCGCCACCCGTGCCACGACCAGAACCTCATCACACGAACGCGGCCGTATGACCCCCCAAACCCAGATCCCGAGGCAACAGCCCGGAGATCCTTTCCCGCGGGATACTGCGCCTCTCTCGCGCTCTGGAAGTCACGATGCACGGCCGGGGGCTGGCTGACGGTGATAGACGCGGTGTCCGATAACGTTGCGAAGGGCGCCGTCCGTCCCTACGTGGGACCTCCCGCCGGTCGGTCGACGTCGACGTCGACGTTTGCAATGTTGGAGTTCTGTGAAGTGAAATAAATTCAATCAGCGACAAATATGGAGTCTAGCCTGCCGTCGACCGGAACGGCGAGAAGCGGGCAAATGTCCGTTTGGAGGATGAGACGTACAAGTTACAGTTAATGCAGTAGAGAAGAAGTGTGAGACTGCTCCGTGCTCCGCCCCGAGTTCGGACGAGAACAAGGATCAAAGACAAGGATCCTAGCGACGTCGGAACCAATAAGGATATTCAGTGGTCGGTCAATCCGGGGCCCCACAGAGCGCCACGAATGCGCCGTCCGTTGGGGCTTATGTGCCACCCAGACCATCCTGTGCAAATAAGCTGGCTGGCGGGACCGTCATGTATGCCCGCCCAGAATATTGTTGATCAAAGACTGTTGATGGGGTCCCACCGCCACAAGAATGCAGGGAAGGTGGGAGACAAGATGGAAAATCCGGCCGCAGCGTCGACGACGTCCGCTCCCCGTCCGAGACTGAGTCGACATCGTCTTCCACGCCTCCGGCCGCATCGATTTCCGGGGGGGTTGACAGGGAATTTAATCCGATTGACGAGCTTTGAGGGTTCCCCAATTGTCCACCGTTGCTCCCCGCACCGCATGCGCCTGCCTATTCCGGCCGCACACTCGCCCTTACATAAGCGCGTATAAAGTCCTCGGGTCTGCCCTCCGCGGCCCTCCATCCTCCCCTTCCCCCGTTCGTGGCCCCTACCCCTTCCCGCCCGGCTCCCCGTCGACATCACGATCCGTCTAGATATACCCGCAACGACCTCAAGACCTCACGATCCAAGAAATGGAGCGGTGAGCTGGTGGTTGAACACTGTGGCGGGACATGGACTGACTCTGATTATGACGCAAAGCTACTCGAAGATAGAGAAAGTCGGTGAGTGCTCCCCACATCCACACCGCATATTATGCGCTATGTCTTTGGAAGATGTTCACGGACATATACATCAGGCGAGGGTGAGTGGCTGTCTTACTACTCTCGCATTTTTTCGCAATTTGTCTTACAACGCGCGTTATACCTACTCCCTCCCCCCGTGCGCTTCCTGCTCACTGTTATCCCCTTCTCCAACATATTCCATCCGGTGAACAGGAACCTACGGCGTTGTTTACAAGGCACGGGACATCAACACGAACAGGATTGTGGCCCTCAAGAAGATTAGACTCGAAGCCGAAGACGAGGGGGTTCCAAGTACAGCTATCCGGGAAATCAGCCTCCTAAAGGAGCTCAAGGACGACAATGTCGTGAGGTGCGTTCCCCCAACAATAATCTATCCTTTCTCCCTCTTCCCCCATCTCCTCCTCAGAGCACCCGCACTGGACGCTGCGTCCATCGAGCCGTCGGCTGGCCGTGCGATCGGGGTCGGCTCTGCGCGAGCAGACACTTCTAGTCCCTCCACACGCTCTTAGTCCTTGTTCCAATGCCTTAGTCTCTTCTCTTCATTGTTCCTGCAAACTTCTGCAAACTTCCGCTCTTCTCTCCGCGTGCCGAGGCTTCGGCTTCGCGTCATGTCGGGTCCTTGTATCGGATATCGGCTTCGATCACTCGATCGCTGACCACGCCTTGTTTTCGTGCCGCGCAGACTCTTCGACATTGTCCACGCGGATCAAAAGCTCTATTTGGTCTTCGAATTCCTCGACGTCGATCTCAAACGCTACATGGAGAACGGCAACAAGTCTGGTCGTCCCATCACCCCGGACATCGTCAAGGTGAGTGCCCACGTTCCCTCCGTTGCCCTTGAGACAATTGTGTACGGCCGTAAATCCGCCATACACCCTATTACTTCACATGGACGCGTGTATGACGCGTGCGATAGTCCGTCGTCGCGTCGCAACGCGTCCTCGACACCACGGGTGTATATATCACGCATGTCACGTGACAGCGTCAGCGTCCACTGGTCCTGCGGTGGCCCTCGCCGCTGCCACTGAGGAAGACCTAGGATGTTCGCCGACCAGCAGCTCATTGAGAGTCATTGAGGACACAAGTGTTGGCGGACACGCATTGGTTACGGGGCTCAAAGCATCCGTTGTGTGTGGGAAACATGGTTCGTGTTGGCCACGATGCTGCCCTGCACCGCCATCGCAAATTAGTTGACGGTTACTTGGATATCCGTTTGTTTATTGTTGAAATGCGATAGAAGGTGGGAGTGCTCTTGGAACCTTGACTGCGAAGAATCAAATTTTTTCGACGTAAGGAATTAATTGATGAACGTTTCTGATCTTTCGCAAAGGTGAAAAGTTTCCCGCCTCTAGATGCCTTTCCGTTGCGGCGTAGGTTTGTGGAACGGATTCAATTTAGAACACCAAGTGCAGGGGGGGCAAAGTTGATTTCTACAGTGCTTCGTCTCCTTCGCTTCTTGTAGCTGTTCCTCAGAGTGTAATTGCTCACTATGAGTCCCCCACAGAAATTCACACATCAGCTCACGTCGGGCCTGCTTTACTGTCATTCACATCGCATCCTCCACCGCGACCTCAAGCCGCAGAACCTGCTCATTGACAAGGATGACAACCTTAAACTCGCCGACTTCGGCCTCGCCCGTGCGTTCGGCATCCCGATGCGAACGTACACACACGAGGTGCGTCTAGGTCGGGCGTGGTGTCATCAGCCTCGTTTCGCGTCCCTATCCCTCCCGTCTCCGTGTACTGAATGAACGGATGTCGAAAATCCAAAACGTTGTTGCCTTGACAGGTCGTCACGCTGTGGTACCGCGCACCGGAGGTCCTCCTCGGATCGCGCCATTACTCCACGGCCATCGACATGTGGTCCGTAGGGTGCATCTTCGCCGAGATGTGCATGCGCGGCCACCCGCTCTTCCCAGGCGACTCGGAGATTGACCAAATTTTCAAGATCTTCAGGTCAGTCCGGCGTAGGGGCCGCGTGTGGTCATCTTCTCATAATTCCCGGCGGCTTTCAGAGTTCTCGGAACGCCGAACGAGGAGAGTTGGCCGGGCGTGCACCAGCTGCCTGACTACAAGCCTTCGTTCCCGCATTGGTCAGCACAAGACCTGCGCGACCACGTCACGACATTAGACGGGCAAGGCATCGACCTCTTGAAGGTATGCGTTGCCCACTGTGCTGGCTTCCTGGAGCGTTGTTGACTTCCTGTGTGTGCGCTTGGCAGCTGATGTTAACGTACGACACTGCCAAACGCATCTCTGGTAAGCTTCTATCGTTGCCGTTGACGTCACGGCTCATGGACATCTTCTCTTGTCCTTCACCGCAGCCAAACGCGCACTTGTCCACCCATACTTTGGCGACTTTGCTGCCTGACGCCGCCGCCGTTTCTGATATCCTGGTGTCCTCGAAATCGCCGCTCCGTCCTCGCTATGCCGCCGTCCTTCTCACGATGTTCCTCCGTGCCGTCGCTTGTACTGTCCTCGCCTGCCCACTTCGTCTTCGCCTTCGTCCTCGTTCACGTTCACGTCCTCATGCATCTCACTCTCACGCCACGCAATGTTGTTACAATTACATACACACGCACAGACGCCCCACATACACTACACTGTATCGTAAACCCGAATTCCCGAGTCCCAGTCGTTTCGTCCTCGCTCGCTGCCAGTCAGTCACGCCCTTTACGTCGTCCTCCGTGTTGTCTCTCACGTTGTCAATGTCATGTTACACGAACGCGTCGATATCGATATCCCCCCGCAGAAGGTGTGATTTTTAAGTTCCGCCTCCTAGCCCCTAAACCTCTTCTTGTTTGGTGCCTGAACTTCTTCGACTTGAACTTGTACCACCACTGCTAGAAAAGCTTTAGTCATGGATGTTCGGGAAGAGTTCGTCCCGCTTTCTGGGACATCGCAACTCGAAATCCTAGCTAGTGGGTCGGTCTTTATCAAACACCCTGGAGTAGGCAAGTCGCTATTCTGTTTTCCTGCCTACTCCTATCCCAAGCGTACCCACACCGCCGAGATCCCCTTTGGCGTACTCCACCTTCTTGCGCTTGATGCATGTCGCGTCATCACCAACCACACTGCTAGAAACCGGAATCAAACAGACTTTCTTGCGCAGGACCGTGAAGGCAAAACCCGTGTTCCAATCGGCACCGTTGAGCTCCTCGCGCCAGGCGACTACTATTATTTCCTCGGTCCTGCCACAGATGCAGCCAACTCCAATTACGCGATCGTCAACGACTTCTCTGCGTTCAGGTTCCCCGATCGAATACCCGACCATTGGTACGACACCCGACCCAGTGCGCGGTTAAGACGAGGTATGGGTGTTGCCGCACCTGAGGCCATGTCTGTCCATGTTGTGGAGCGAGACCAACACTGCACCATCACGAAACTTGCACGCTGTGCGTTCCCTCATGCTGTACTGGTGTACTCAGTGCTAATCGCCATCACAGTTAATAAGTGCGTGCACCTCGTACCGAAATCGGAAGCAGCTTGGTTCGCGGCGAACGAGATGCATGTCTACTCTATCGAGAACCAGAAGGCGGGTGTCGACACGCATACGAACGGTATCTCGCTACGCGACGACGTGCATCGCTGCTTCGAGGCAGGTGCCTTCGTGTTCTACCCCGTCCCCAGTAGCGACAAGTTCATGGCGTACTTTGTGGACGACGGATACTGGCCCGACTACACCGAGCTGTTCCACCAGAGGCTGGCCTTGATCCACCCGAGCGTCGCTGTCGAGTTCCTCTACGCGCGTTTCGCTTACACTGTGATCAATCTCTGGCGCCCCAGCATGTTCTTCGACTGCGCCCCGAACAACCCGGAGGTTCAGGTGGCAGCGGCGCAGATAAACTCGTTCGCGGAGAAGGCGGGTAAGATTCAGGGGCCGGCGACTCGGAGCGGTACCGAGGACCCCGAGCTTGCATCCGTCGACGAAAGCAGAAATACTCGTGCGTACTATAGTGCTTTCTGGTGCCCATATGCAGACATTTTATTTTATTCCAGAGATGGACCAGGCTTCAGAATACTCACTAGTATCCAGAAGCGACAGGGAGACAGACACAGTGGGTGAGTATGTTTGCTTCCACTGTGTGGTGATGTACTAAATACCTACAATTTATAGGTTCTTCCCTCTTAAATCACTCTATGCAGTCTCCCCCGCAGGACTCGTTCACAGAAGGTGACGAGCGGTGGAGGAAACGGCTGTTTACACGAATTCCGGAAATGGGTATGCAATGTGACTTCGTTTCAATCCCCTGCAATCATGTCCTCATTCTGCATCCATCCAGCCACGCTCGATGAAGTCGAGGATCCACCGGATGTTGTCGATTGTCACTCGGAGACTCCACACATGTTACGGCTGACGTCCAGGTACATGAAGGAGAACCCGCAGGTGTGGCGGACGTCGACGACTCCCGAAGGCGCAACAAGGGGCGATGACGAGGGCTGGTACGCGGCGTGGATGACCCGGCCCCTCTAGCGGTACACTGGTAGCGTGCAGCTTCTGTCCTGAGGTAGAACCATCTGTGACGATGATCGCCCAATGGTATTTGCCATCTGGACGCCAGTATGGTGAGGCATAGATGGCTCCTGGAGTGAATACGGGCGTGGAAGTAGTGAGGTCAGGAGGAGATGGACGTTGGGATGAGGGAAAGATGAATAAGGCCTGAGGACGGACAATAACTTCGCACGCTACGAGCGGGACAGAGGCATCACACGCCACGCCGGCGGTGATAATGACTTGGGGGTCCGCAAGTGATGGTGCGAGCCCAGCCCAGTTGCCATGCTGCATCAACAGACTCAGACATGAGTTCGGGCGTCCTAGAATATCGAGAAACCGTACTGTTTGCAAGTTGAAGTTCCACACCAACCTTTTTGTAGTGGGGGGAAAGGTTCGGAGAGGGTAAACCCACAGTGTTTCCAGCACAGAAGTACAGTAACAATGATATTTAGAAAAGCAGATTGCAAGACAAAGCATCACAATAGATATCCAGACCAGAATGCACGAGAGCATACCGACGATACATCCGTCGTACCCCTACTTGTAAGCTTTGAGTACGTCCCGGGTGAGTGCGCGAAGCATCGCGACCGTGACTAGTGGTTTGTCGCTCATGTCTGTTGCGGCAGAGATGCTTGGGGGAGGTGATGTCGACGTCTCTTCCCCATCCACGTCGATGATTCCATCATCGGAGGGGGACCTACGCAGGCGCTTGGACGACATGGAACTACATGACTTCATGAATAACAACCCAAACGCTTCCAAGAAACGTCACTTGCCTGTTGAGATGATGATCGTCGCCGGACGCACGACGTTTAGGGGACGGCCCGACCGACGAGGACAGAGATGCACGAAGGGCAGCATCGGCAGCAAGGTGGCGTAACTTCTCGACACGCTTGGTGATCGCGCTCTCCACCCTCCGCTGAGCAGCGTCCACGACGTCTTTGGGGAACAAAACGGACCCAGACGAAAAGCGCTTCCCGACGAGGTCCTTCGTTGAGGAGAAAAGGAGGTTTGCGAGGCTTTCGGCAAAGGCACCACTCGCATACTCTGGGGGAGTTGCAGTACGTGTCAGAGTGCGAAACTGCTATCACAGCACGAAAAAACTCACCTCGGCCAGTGACGCCAGGCTGCGGGATGTCCTCGGGTATCTCGATGGTTACATGAGAAGGGGTATCATTGAACAAGCTCAGGATGGCATGGAGCGCGATATTCAAGATCTCCCCGACAGCGGACATGACCTGGTTGTACCGCACCCAATTGACTGCAAAATCTCCACGTCAGAATCCTTTCAACACGCCTTGCTGCTTGGGCACGCACACTCGTTGTCAGGCCAGCAGGTATCCAGTAAGTCGGAGATGGTGGAGAGGACGGGTGCTACAAACAACCGTCTGATGTCTTAATTGAAGGTTATTTATCACCGCCAAAGAGACACTAGTGACGAAAGAAAGCGAACCTTTCCAGTTTAAGGGGATTGCTAGGCGATCGTCGACATCCAGCGGTGTGGCTTCAATGGTATCCGTGAATTTCTTGTCCAAGTCCTTCATGGTCGATGCAACCTTGAAGTAAGAGACGTGCTTGATAGTGCCCTCCTTCACGAGCCGACGTGTCTACATGACCTGTCAGCGATTGAACCACATCGCAACATAGCGCTAAGCATCGTACCATGTCGACTAGGTCTCTCGTCTTCTCGGTATCCTCGTCGTCAGACCAGTCGATGACCAGTAGGCAAGGTACATAGTGCTTCCGTTCCGGGGGAGGCAACGCCTCGAGGACATCACGGAGCCGTGCACAGTCGTCGATGACACGATATTTCCTGGAGCATCGAGCTCGTTCAGCTCAGTGTTAACGGAGGTTTGGTGCCGAACATACTTCTCAATTTCATCCTCGACTCCTTCCAACGGCGTGCGCTCGAAGACTATCAGACCAGGGGACCCTTGGCCTTCTGGTTTCTTGAACGCCGGTATTGAGAAAACGTTCTCCGACACCCAGTTGCCCGATGTAGGGACGTCGAACTTGCGTTCGACCCACACCGCGGTATTGTCGTTCTCCGTGTTCATCGACACCCATAAGCACCAGTCTTCCAGTTCATCTCCGGGCTCCAACCGCGACTTTAAGCGCTCAAGGACGGTTTGGCGGAACGACCCTTGTGCCCACCGCTTCTCGTTCTCCTCGCGATTCTGCGTATCATGCACACAGTCAGCTTCAATGCATCCTCTTGACCATCTGAAACGAAAAGACGCACCTCCTGAAGTCGCTTGGCGAGCGCCTCGTCCGTCAACGGCTTCTCGAACTGCTTCGATCGTCTCCGCTTCGCTCTCTTCTCCTGCACCTCCGCCGCGGTGGAGATCCGCCTCTTCTTCGTCTGCTCCTTCGCGTTCTCGCTTTTCCCTAGCCGACTCGGTGTGGTGTTGCTCACGCGGTTCTTGTACGCCTCGCTCCGCTTGCAAGCCTCCTCCCACTCGTGCTCGGCCTCCATCCGCGCCCGCCAACGCGCCCAGCAGCCGCGCATGAGCGCGCTCTTGCGCAAGAATGCGGCCGCCGTAGCATCGAGGTCCACCTGTGTCGCCTTCGCCTTACCCTTTCCCTTGCCGTTAACTGAGGTCGAGACGGGTTCCTTGGAGGGCGAAGGCTCCGGCCCGACGATGCCGTTGGTTTGAATGCCGAGCACCGGCCGCGCGCCGGGAGGTGTCCTCGCTTTCGGGGGCGGAGGCGGTGGCATAGAAGTTGACGCTGACGTCGAGGGGGCAGGGGGAGCAGATTCGGGGACATGGGATTGGAACAGCGGTGAGGGACCGCCGGGTGTAGGAGGGGCATTCTTGCTCAGGGTCGGGGCCGTAAGGTGTATTGGACTGAGAATGTCGGCCGCACTGGGCGTTGGGAGCGTCAAGGAGGGGAAGTGTAAGAGCGACCTTTTCCGCGACAACGCTTGATCGGATGTGTCTCCCGCAGCTGAGCCCGGGTCAAACCAGCGGGCGGTTGGGGTGGGAGGGAGGTCAAGGTGAGGAAGCCTTCCTAGAGCGGGGGGCCCGGCAGTAGGGGATATCGGTGTCCGCGGTTCCGGGACGTTACCCGGAGTCGGGGTAAAGGTTATGCGTTCCTCCTTCAGGCGAGAGAAGGGTGAGGAGGATCCTGGGAGGTCCCATAGGGTCTGCCGCCGTTCGATGACACGCGAAGGGGTTTGAGCAGGTGTAGCTAGAGG
Source organism: Ganoderma sinense ZZ0214-1 (assembly GCA_002760635.1). Lineage (NCBI taxonomy): Eukaryota > Fungi > Basidiomycota > Agaricomycetes > Polyporales > Polyporaceae > Ganoderma > Ganoderma sinense. Next base: position 94,079 of record AYKW01000010.1, read on the forward strand.
TTGCTCGACGGCGGTAGGTGAAGAGGGTTCTGTAGGAACCGGCGGTGGTATCGAAGGTTGGGGCTGCAAAATTGGTGGTATTTGTTGTTGCTGTGGAGGGAATAGTGGGACATTAAAGATCCCACTGGGAGGTTTCGCTTGCGAAGGGGCGGGTGCAGTTGACGATGAAGAGAAAATGTTCGTGGAAAAGATGGAGGAAGGTTTGTCTTGGGCCAGCGCAGGCTGCACAGAGGGTGGTACAGGTGGGAAGCTAGTCGACGGCGCCGACAAGTTCGCAGCGGGAGGGACAAACGTCGCAGCAAAAGGATTAAGAGTGGTGGCGGAGCCTTGGGAAGTAGGAGGTTCCATTGACATGGGGCTCTTTGCCGGTGTAGGGCCAGCGGGCCAGGTAGGTTGCGATGTCGGCGGCGGCGGGGCAGAGGGAGGAGTAGAGATTGGTATTGAAGGAGCCGAGAACGGCGAGGAAGTATTGGCGCCATTCCCGAACACATTCGAAGAGCCGGCTCCGAACGCAGATTTGGAAACGCCTATGCCTCCAAAACCCGACGGCGAGGTAGATGTCACAGGTCCGAACGTTGCACCACCGAAGACACTCGGCTTTGTTGCCAGGTTGCTGAACGCAGACGGCGGCGGGGGTGCACCCGCAGATGGCGCAAACGCTGATCCAGAGGAGGCAAAAGCAGAACCGAATGAGCTCGAGGATGGCTTCTTCGATGCTAGCCCCGCGAATGCCGACCCCCCAGCGGGTACTGGAGCTGACCCGATATTGTTTTGGAGAGGCGAAGCGGTGATGGGTTGTGGTTGCCCACCGAAGTTGTTGGTGAGCCATTCGGTTGCGCTCCTCGTGACAGGTTGACCGAGAGAAGGAGCGGGGTTTTCCTGGGGCTCTTCCTCCATGTCAGTGATTTCTGCAGCGGGGCTTTCGGTATAAACCCCGTCGTCTATGGCAGTCTGGGTGTCATCCAGTGGTTTCGAGGTGCCGTCAATGATCTCGGGGATGGTGAGCTCCCCGCGAATAGCCTCGATGTCCTCGATGCAGTCCTTCCCGAAGAGCCGCTCCATGATACATGCAACGAGGTATATCATCACAACGTTGTTCTGTTCGCGGAGTACCGCTGCTAGCTGTGAGAAGATCTGCATCGCGTCGCCATCGACAATAAGTTTTGACGACCTCGAGATCGGGGCGCTTGTCGATTGGACGCGAAGGCGGAACTGAGTGGTGAGGTTGAAGACGGGATGGTTCCGGATGTCCTCGGGGACCTCCGCATGTCGTTCCTTCTGATTGCGAATGTGGATGAGGCGATGGTACACTCGCATTTCGAGTTCTGTTGGGGCTTGGTAGCGGCCACGTTGGTCGTCGTAGAACTCCTTCAGACTGGTGAGTGCTACAACGCGAACTGTAAGCAGCGCCCCCCGGTACTTTCATAAAGTTGTGGACACATACTGTACATGAGCTGTTGCTCTTCAAGCACGTCCGAGAAGCGAGGATTCTCGCGCTCCAGGTGTAGCGCGAGAATATGATAGCGCGCACAGCGATCGTGACATTCGATCGCTAACGCGCCTGTCTCATGTTGCATGGTGAAGTCGGTCCTGACCGCGCGTGAGCGGTCCCGAATGAAGTCGTGGGTTTGCGAGAAGCCTTCCTTCACGAGAAGTGTGTGAAAGAGGTAATTGAGCGTTTTCTATGACTCGCGTGAGTGGAGGATTGGGTGCTGCCACGAAAGGACGAACAGACCTTTAATGCTGGAGGAGGTCGTAGGTCCGAAGGAAGCGTCTTGTCGCCAGCGGCGCGCTCGTAGATCTTCACCGCGCGTTTGTGGTCTACGCGTTTGGTTCCAGGTATCTTGGGAAGGATTAGTTGAGTTTCAAAAGACGCCAGGGCGCTTGAGTTCGGAGGTCGACTAGGTTCAACTTGAATCCAGCGACATGAGTCTCGCTTGCAGAATCTTCGCGTTCTATGCGCTCATCGAGAGCACAGGTCAACTGAGAGATCGTAGCATCAGAGCTTGGCTTGATAGCATGGCCACCATCGAACAGAGTATAGGGCTGAGTTGCGACGCACCTGAACTGACCCAGCTCGACCCCCAAACCTTCAGCAGCCCCGGATACAGCAACACATGAGCGACTGAACACGTACGGTTTCCCACTTATCAAGGTTGTTCTCGCGCTCCCTCCGATACCGCTCAAACCTCGGACACATGTCCATACACGTCCCAACCATCGTGATGGCGTCCTCCAGCCGCTTTGGCACCTGCGGGTCGTCCATCTTGCCTTGGGCAATCGCCTTCTTGCGCTCAGCCTCGCGTTGTTGGACGAGCTTGGGCAGGTCGTTAGCTTCGCCCCCATCGACGATGTGGTTCCAGGCGTACCTCTTTGTAGAATTCTTCGCGATCCTCAATATGCTCGGGCTCGGGCTCGGGCTCGTCCTCGTGAGAGCTCTCCGCACCGCTTACGCTCTCGTCCTCCGTGGCACTGGCACCTTCGTCGTGCATGTCGGTGGGCACGGTCAAGTGAGTGCCGTGGTGCGTCTGACCACGTCCTCGACCGCGGCGAAGACTTCCACGTCCCCTTCGCTCGCCCTCGGTCGCGTGTCCATTGATGGAATCGGCGGATCCTGCGACCCACTTCTTGTTCCTCGAGTGCGGTCGACCACGGTTGCCCTTCGAGGCATCTTGTATGCGTAGCATAGTGGAGAGAAAGACCCCCAGAAGATGGCAGAAAGAAGAATACTGTTGAAGAATGGATGAAACAAGGCCAAAAACAAAGAAAAGGCGGCGCAGGGGATCGTGGCCGCAGAGCGCGGCGACGAGGTCGGGGACAAGGCGGTTAGACGCCCACCAAGCTTCGAGCGTTGCCCAAAATGGAGGAGGCGCTAAACAGGCGCTAAAGATGACCGGAATGCTTAGTCATCACTCACCTTTCTGGGCGCCATTCGGAATTGAGCCCTCCGTTAACAACCACGACGACCACGACGCTTCCCTCGACGAGGAGCACACTAGCTTTGTACATTTCTCTACGTTCGGCTCGCCCTATTTAAACGGCGCGGCTTCTGCGCGCATATACCCTCGACACCAGGCAGCCAACGCTCATGCAACTGGAGTCGGGAGACCCCGTTCCACAAGATCTAGGTACGCTATTTCCTTTAGGACTTTTTGCTCAGGTACCCGGGATTGCCTTCGCCATGTTGGCAATGGGGAGGCGGCTGGAGGCGGGTATATGCGCAGCTCCGGCGAAGAACCTCTGTCCCAGAATTCGACGTTACTCTTGTTTTACCTCCGTGTCTTGTTTGGCAGTTGGCTGACTACTTCCGGCAACAGTGGCAATATTTCATGCATCATTCCACCGAACGCAAGGCAACATTATCGACTGGTCGCTGAAGGCGGACGAAGGTACGAGCTTTGGAACTATGAAGGGTTTCGACAAGGACGTTGGACGCATTGCGAATTCGTTTGGTGGAGGTTTGGTCGAAGTGCTACTAGCTATCCGAACTGGTATCGGCGTCACACGGTACGGAACACCTGCATTCACAGCTCACTCCGGAGTCTACCTTATCCTTGGGAACGGGGGGTGCCGCAGGTGCTGAGCGTAAACAGCCTCAAGGACAGAGCTCCCACCTTTGCCGTATGCGGGATCCTCAGACCTCTGCTACTCCGTCACCTTCTTCCTCAGACGAGCTCTCAGCGTGTCCGACGTTCATATCCAGAACAATTTGGGTCCCATTCCGTATTTGCAGATTGCTTACTTGGTCTACAGATCTGGACCTCTCCCATGTTGAATTCAGCTCCTTGCCAAGCGGGTTGCACCTCATAGAACGGGACGTCGTGTAAGTCATATTACTTAGTTGAATGTACACGCCTCCAACTCCCTCATGCAACGGTCTTCCCATTCAGATATTTCACCAAGGACGACTACCAAGGTGTCTGCGTCTTTCGCAGGCGGAGAACATCTGAGGACGGCCACAGAGGCTTTCGCCTCTCATCTCTTGGCGTCCTCCTTGCTAAGTCCCCTCGTCCACGCCCGTGGCAACATGTTGCTTCCCTCAAGCGGCTCGTGAGCTCTATCTATGCTGCGCTAGACGATAGGGACACGCTGGAGCCAACAGACAGCGACTGGGATCTAGCACGCGACTTTTTCGAACAGCGCAAGGTGCGTCAGCCGCAGGATGACAACGGCCCTAGCAGCAGCACTTCTCGCAATTGGGAGGGATGGGCCGCTGAACTTCAGGGATCCCGGTCCGATTGCGCTCCCACTATACACCTCCCCCACCTCCTTCGCATACTCGGCCCATCGTCTCTCACACTGTACAAACACGTTCTTGGACGGCGGCGCGTCCTCGTCATCACATTGCCCCCCGTTGAGGCTGCGTGCATCCTCTGCCAGGTCGCTGCCGATACTTGCTACGAAGAGCAAGTAAGCGAGCTGGTCTCGACCGCCGACCCGGACGGTTACGAGGACAACGATCAGTCTCGGCGGTTGAAGGGCAAGAGCACGGCTGGTGTCAAGGTTCTCGGCATGGTCACCCTAAACGACCTAGACAAGCTCGCTTTCGAGGGCAAGTCTGGGCGCGGATGGATCGCATGCACCACAGACTCTATATTCCTCGACAAGCCCTCCTATTACGACCTACTTATCGACCTGCGGAACGCCACTCCGAATACCCGGCCAGCCTTTTACATCCCCAAACCTGTCGAGCATCCGAGCGGCCGTGGCGTAGCCTACCGCCTCTCCACTGTGCGCTTTACATGGAGCGACGTCAGACTTGTGCGTCCTGCCCCACCGCGTGCCCGCATAAATTCACACCTCCTATTTTCAGTGGACCGAGCTCGATCGCGTACTCCAGCTCGACTCAGAAGACAGCGTAGGCTCATGCTGTGACCCCTCCCACCACAGCGGCAAGCCCCGCAACAGCACAAGCTCCTCTTGGACCGACGTCTGGCGCGTATACGAAGACGTCTGCGTCATGTGCGCCGGCCTCTGGATGGGTGCCTGGCGAAGTACGACCGCCAGCTCTTCAGAGCCCGACACCCCTCGCCGGTCGGAAAATTGGGGCACGAGCACGACTTTGGGAGCAGGCAGCATCCGCCTCGACGGAGACGACGAGCTCAACGTCCGCATGGTCGGCCTGGGGATCGAGGGCCGCCCAGCCGGGAGCGGGAGCACGCTCACGTCGAGCAAGCCGAGCCGCGCCACCCGACGCACGAGCACGACGTCTGTCTGGACGTGGGCGGGCATCAAAGGCGCCAACGCCAACGCCAACGCCGGCGACGCGCAGCCCGTGGCGACGACGACGACAGGCGAGGCGCTTGCGCCCTCAGAGGGGATGTTCATCCCCGGGGAGCGCAGCAAGCTGCCGGAGCCGGCGGGCCCCGAGGACGCGGTGGCCAGCGCGCGGAGAAACCGACAGGTGCTAACGACGCTCGCGCTGCTGCAGACGTTCCACGCGAACACGACGGCCATCCTGTCGCGGCTGGGCACGCTGCTCGAGACGCGCAAGCCGTGCAACGTCGCGGCCTCCTCTTCACGGCGGCTGGGCTTGAGTTCCAGCGCGGGCGTAGTGGGGGAGGGGGGCGGCGATGGGGCGGGGACGGTCGTGCTGACGCCGAAGGACGTGATGTCGTTCGAGCTCGGGCCGTTCAGCGCGTTGGACGCGCGGTTCGTGGAGTGGCTCGGGGAGGAGTACGGCGGCGGGGTGCGCGTGCTCGTCAAGCGCGGGTGGAAGGACCTGGTCGGGCTCATCCTCGGTCTGGGGTAGGCCCGGCCGCTCCTTGGTTGTGGTGGTTGAAGTTGAACGTTGAAGGGGGAGAGGGATGGGATACGTCGCGCTTCGTTGCTGCCGCCAGGAGAGACACTTTTTTCCATGACGCTTTCTCGTGCCATGACTTAAGAGCAGTCGGCCCCAGGGTTTGTTTGGCATCGCCGTGTTCTCTGGGGCGGGCGGGCTCGGTTGTTACCCATATGGCTCAATACGTTGTTGATACCCTTCTGTTATGTTAATGATCGTGTACTCACGTACTATGAATGGGATGGCTTGATTGCGTTGACGAGGGCAGGCCTGGGAAGAACCACTGAAGGACTAGGTGTCCCGGAAACTTCAAGGTGATTGAGACAGGCTAGGCAGCTGTGACACTGGGGCCGTCCACTTCGTCAGAGCGACACGCGACGCACGAAGCCACTGGCCAAGAATGATCACGAAGCATTCGAAATAGACCACATTGATCTGCGTTGAAAGCTGAATATAATTAATTGGAAGTAGGGTACTGTAACTCTGACTAGCTAGGGCCCCCGAGACTAACTTACAACAACTCTATGTTACGACTATGTAACTTACAACAACTCTATGTAACTTACAACAACTCTATGTATCCCCAAACATAAGGAACCGAAACCAATCTGGCAGACGGTTACGAATCCGACAAGTCAACGAGAATGAGTACAATGAACGAAGAGTGTCTATACTCCAGACACGAGTCTAGAGCTTTGCACAAAGAGGAAGACACAACCTGCAGTCGAGAACTAAAACGAGAACAACATGAATAAGAACCTGGCGCAGATCCGCCCGAAGGCCCTGTCCCTAACACACGCACCTATCCGGTAACGCTAAGCACTAGAGGGCCGGGTCATCAACCGAGCGTAATAGCCCTCCACGTCATCCCGCGTTGCATCTGCGGGGGTTGACGACGTCTGCCACACCTGCGGGTTTTCCCTCATGTACTTGGACATCAATCGCAGCATGTGGGGAGTCTCCATGTGGCAGGCGACGGTGGTATCAGGCGGGTACTCGACTTCTTCGAGCGCAGCTAGATGGATGGACGTCGTACGAGTACTGGAATGAGCATATTGGGTGGAAAGCGGTATGCGATAAGAAGGCTTACCAATATCTGGCAGCCGTCTGGACAGCGTATCCCTCCACCGCTCGTCGCCGCCCGCATACGACATCTGTGGGGAGGACTGGACGGAGGAGTGTGAGGCCGAAGAAGAGCCTTCAAATGCCAATTTATGAGCGGGGACAAGTACACCAATACCTCCGCAGAGGCAATGGCACGCACCCTTGTCTGACTCCTCTTCATTACCCCCAGAAGGCTTGGTCCTGCGGACCTCCCTGTTCGATGAGAGTTTTGCCGCCACTTCCTTCACTCGCTCGTTGTCTTCGACGGCGTCGAAGAGCAAGCCGTGATAGTGGAGGAGGTTGACGACCGTGTAAGCGAAACGTGCGTAGAGGAACTCGACGGCGACGCTAGGGTGAATCGTAGCCAGCCTGCGGTGGAAGCTCTCTGTGTAGTCGGGATAACCCGCCTCGCCCACGAAGTATGCCATGAACCCGTCACGGTCGACGGGGTAAAAAACGAAGGCATACGAGTCGAAGCAGCGATGCAAATCGTCACGCAACGAAATGCCGTTCGCAAGGGCATTGATCCCGCTTTGCATATTGGGGAAGGCGTGGACAAACATCTCGTTTGCGTCATACCAAGCCTCCTCCGATTTGGGCACGAGGTGGGCACACTGAATGACTACAATGGTAATATAAGAGTGAACATCGGTTGTATCAATAAAATATAGTGGAAGAACGCACAGCTCTGGCCCGTGGAGAGGGCGCAGTATTTGTCCCGCCATACCACGTGGTTAGACATGTTCGACGCCGAGACTATCTGGACTGACGTATGCCGTGCGGTGGCCCTCGCGTCGTACCAGTGGCGAGGGAGTTGCGCAGGGAACCTAAATGCCGAAAAGTCTTTGACGACGGGGTAGTTGCAATTGGCGGCTACGTTGGGAGGACCAAGGAAGTAGTAGTAGACGCCGGTGGTTAGGGGTTGCACGCCGTCGATGGAGATTTTGCCTTCACGGTCAGTAGCAAGAAAGTCATCCTGATTGCTGGCGGCGTAGTTGGTGATGATGCGGCATGAATCGAGAACGAGAGAGCAGCACACGCCAGAGACCGTTTTCAAAGAGTCATTAAGGTCTACCTCGTCAGAGTACGCAGGAAATATGAAGAGCGGGCGGCCGACTGCTGGATGGTAGATCAACACTTCGTCGTCCTTCGTGATTTCGACTGGTGAGAGAAGCGGAGGGAGCCGCGGCCTCAGGGCCATGACTGAAGCTGGAACAGAGAGTGCGATGCGGCTGCTGGAACGTGCCAGAGGACAAACCAAGAATTTAGTGCTCCGCTTGAAACTCAGCGAATCTTCAGCGGGACGTCAAACCTTACTCTTTCAAACTCCGCCCTCGCGGCAACTCGGACGGCCAGCGCATATTCAATGGGATTCATTCTGTATATGTCAATGCTGCCAATGCCTGCCATTAGATGAATGCTAACGTGGACCATTAGGAAAGCCAGATTCGATTGAAAGGAAAAGAAAAACGTGTACCACCCAAATTGACACCAGACGATTCAGACTAAACGAGCGAGACGTAGAAAAAAGACCAAACAAATACTTGCAGCCAGAGTCGGCCACAAATTTCTGACTACAAATAAGTTCGAGGAGCGGACAGTGCCCATATCCAAAACCGGGAAGCAGAACCACAAAATTCGGCAAAAGCGTATGTGAGAATATCGTCTCATAATGCACGAGGAGAAGACCGCCGGGCACGGCGACATTCAACGCGACGAGAATGCGTTCAGGCCGGCGGGCCCATCCCTGGGAGGGTGAAGTCGGGGAAGTCGGGCCAGTTGCCGAGCTCGCCGGGGTCCCCGCCGATGCGCACCCAGTTCAGGTGCGAGGGCGTAGGTCCGTCTAGCACCCAGAGGCTGAACCAGCCCGGGGGCGCGACGAACACGTTCGGTGGGGCGACGACGGTACAGGTGTTGCCGTTGCACGAGAACTCTGGGAAGAGCGTGCGCATGCCCATAGCATTGCCTACAACGAGAATGTGAAGTCAGCTCCATGGCGATTTACGGGAGGGGCGGGCTGTGCGACATACCGTGCTGGAGGAGCGAAAAGCAGGCGGAGGGGCATCCATCTCAGTCAGAGTCTGCCGTAAATGATAGTCAGGTCAGGTCGTTTACGCACCGTGCTCGAAGTGGCTATAGAAACGGAAAACGTCGGGGTCAGAGGAGGACATTCTGAAAATCGATACAAAATGCTGCTTACCAGCAATGAGGGAAACGCGCATCGTGCTGGTTGTTCCCTGGAAGAGCTGCACGTGGATTGTGTAGCTGCCGCCATACGTCCAGTCCTTCTGGTCAACCGTGAAGCTCGGCTGCTTGCGGCCGTCAGTCAGGTACGGTGGGATGTAGACCTCCACACGCATCTCCTCGGGGAACTGCGGGCTCTGGGGGTCGCTGCCGGAGATAAGAACGCGGCCGTCGGGAAGGAGCTGTTGATGGCAGGTCAGTATTGATACAGCCTCTAACACGATCTCCAACGACCATCACGCACAGTGGACTCGGAGTGGTAAAGGCGTGCCACGATGGTCTCGTTGAGGATGGAGATACGAGAGCCGACGGCCTGGGTAGGGTCGTAGAGGAGCGCCTGTAGGTTGGGGTCGGTCGCAAGGCCGAAGCCGGCTACTCCTTGCTTGGCGCCGTTGACGAGGAGGAACGTTCCATCCGGAAGCGCTGATGGGAACGGATAAGCTTATGCCAACCTAAACACCATTAGCTTGACCACACTAACCGGACTAGGGGGGCAAACAAGTTAGTTCAGAGCCGGAAGCGAATATCAACGCCGGTACACTCACCATGCACGTCATGACTCGAGGCGATGGCTGGAGAAGTAAACAGTTAGACCTTGTTTCAGATAACTTTCAATAAGAAAGAGTTTTACCATACGCTCAAGCACCCAGTCGGCGCCATCCACCTCGGGCTGAATAGAGACACAGTTATCAAGAGCGAGACCGAAGTTCGATCCACCGCACACAAGGACAGTCAAAGGATCGGTGTAAGGAGCGTGCTGAGGGAAAAGGACAGCGGTGCCCTCCAGGGGGTAAGTGCGGCCGCCCGCCTTACCGTCGAAGGGGTTGATGACGGAACCGGGCATATTCGGCAGGGTCTTGATAGTGTCGAACGTCGCCGGGTTGAGGATGCGTGCCTCGTTGTAGTAGCCTGTCCAACCTTATCAGAAGAACCCTCGCACGCCTGCTACCGAGCGCCACATACCCACGAAGATGTTGCCACTGGGAAGGACATGGAGGAAGGGGTACAGGTTGTTGGGGTCTGTGCGGTTAAGCCAGTCCATAAAGAGATAAGTGGGACCGCCTTGTGGCGTTGGAAGGATCTCGAGAGTGGGCTCGGGGGCACCGTTGCTGCCCACTTCGCCTCCCACGATCAGGACACTGCCGTTAGGCATGACGAGGCCGGACGGGTACCAGCGACCCCTCTGGAAGGAACTTCAGAATCAAATCTATACTGTGTGCAAGGGTGCAAGACAAACGCACCTGCAGGTGGAGCTCGTCGAAGTTTTCCTCCCAGTCGTTCGTGCCGTTCACACCCGGGCTGCCATCGGGCGCGTAGAGACGGACGCCGAAGGTGCTATCGAGCGACCAACCTCCGAACATGAGGTGCCTGGCAGACCGATCCGGAAGCACGACGGCCCCAGAGCAGAAAACGTCGGACTTGACGTGCATCGTGCGCCACGTCTTCTCGAAATCGTCGACCAGGGAAAGGTCGAGCTCGTAGGCACCAGTCGAGTTGGGGAACTCGCTCGTGCCGAACTTCTCAACGAACGAGACCTTGTTGTTGATACCGAGCGTGACCAAGAGCGGGACGACGACACCGGGGACGAGGAACTCGTAGCGGCCGGTGTTCGCGGGAGTCTTCCAGTCGTTCATAACGCCATTCCACGTGTAATACTGCAGACGGTCTCCGCCACCACAGAGGTGAATGGGGTCGCCGGGGCATGGGATATTGCAGTCCGACTCTGGGGCGAAACCGGGGCTCTGGGCGATGTCTGACACGTCGCCGCAATCTATGCAACGTTATTAGTATTGAGTGCGTATCAGGTCGGCGTAGTTGACTTACAGCATTCTTGTCCGAACTCTAGCCCAGCAGCGGGGTATCCGAATGCGGCGCACTGGTTCAAGCAAAATTCAACAGTGTTGTTCGTCTGCTGGACGATCTCGTTCGGGAATAGGCGTGCGCCATTCGGTCCTTCCCTATGGGGTCGTGTCAAAGACTGCATTTTTGCTGCAGAATGAAAACATACTGGAGACAGCCTTGGTACTCCCATTGACCTAATGGGGATGAGTCAGCAGATTGGCCCCCGAAGTGCCTGATCATCAGGAACGTACCTGGCAGACTGCTGTTCTTCGGGGTCGGAACCGGGAGGGCTACGACGCTTCCCGAGGATGTGTAGACCTAGAACGAACCCGGAGGTACCTTAGCAAAGGACTGCACGGACGCTTTCGGAGAAACTGTCGTACGGAGAGGCGGTTCGGTCCACCACAAGCTTCCCTATGTGGGAATCAGTCTACCAGAAATAGGAGGAGGGGATTGGGTACGAACTGAGAGTTCCCGCCACATGCCATGTTGCAGGTCGACTCATCCCCGACTGTGGCGCCGTCGATCAGGGTGTTGCCACAGACTGTCCGGATGGCAGGCAGGGTCGGTCAAGGCACGCTCAACAAACAAGAACATGTGGACTTACAGCACTGGACTCCGAATTCCATTCCAGCCAAGGTGAAGTTCTGCGAGTGGCATGACGTGACGCAAGACTCGACTGTTAGACCTTGGTCATCCGGGTTCTGAGTTCCCATGATACGACCATTCGCGTTATCGCTGGAACAACACGGTCTCAGCCGACGGTATCCGGTGTGTGCCTTCATAAAATAGGCTACTCACACATAGCATGCCGCGTACGTGAAGTTGTTAGGGAGGCCGGACGTGACGGGGTTAACGAGGACCGGACCAGTTCCCGGGCCTCCTCCAGGAGGGACACCAGGGGTGCCGGTGATAGTACCCGTGAAGTTGTAGACCTGAACGGTTACAGTCAGGACTCAGCCCGATAGCACAAGGACAGCACTGACATTCAGCGCGTTAGGACCGCCGCACAGCTCCGTGCTATTGCCCGCACAAGCCATATTACACAGCGATGCGGCAATAGGAGCACCGCCATTGGCGATAGCAGTGCTGCAGACTGCGAGGCGGAGGCAAAGGCAAAGGGTGAGGACATCGATACCGACCATGCAAAAATGGAACAATTCACTTACAGCATTGATCAGCAAACTCCATGCCGGCAAGGGGGAAGTCTGCTTCGAAGCAGGCTTCCGTGCATCCCTCGACGGTGAAGTTGCCCGGGACGTTGACGCCAGTAGGGAGCGCGCGCGCGTTGACAGAGTCGCTGCAGACGGCTAATTAAAACTCGTCCAGAACGCAGAGTTCGCAGAGAAGCTCACTTGTAACATCCCAGAGACTCCCAAAGACCGACAGAGGGGACAACGGTGGGAGGGGGCGGCGGCTGGACCCCGTTCCAGTAGACGCTCAGCCGGTCTGTGTTTCAGTTTCAGCACACGGATGCGAACATGAACATTCGAAGCGCGGCAAGCGAGGAACATTTTGCACTCACTTCCGGCGCCGCAGATCTCGCTTGCATCTCCGGTGCATGGAGAGTTGCAGTCCGAGAGCGTCGCGTTCGTGCCGCCGTTGGCGATCTCGTTGCCGCACCCTGGAATGACAAGAGACATCAGCGCATTCCATCCTATCGCCGATCTCTGAAGGAGCGCGCGCGTACAGCACTCTTGCGCGAACTCGAGGCCGGCGAAGTTGAAGCTTTGCGCGGAACAGAAAGCGATGCATGACTCGACGGTCATACCGGTCGTATTCGTGAAAGTCGCGCCGCCGAGCGAACGCGCGCCTTGGTCCCTGTGGGTGGTGTGGATGAGCGTCGACCTAACTCAACTTGGTGTCGAGAATAGACGCACGTAAAGCACCCAAGGAACTTGAATGCCGTCCCCGGGATGGCGGGGGTGGAGGGGCTTTGGCGAACGCGTAGGGTGGAAGCATGAGAGATCTGCATGCAAGGGAGACATGCAAATCAGCAATGCCGGAAACGAGGAGTCATGTCACGGGGGATTGACATACGCGGGGGAGGGACAGCGCGAGCACTGCGAGCGAAGCAGTGAGGGCCACCATTTTCGGCATACCACCGACGCCTTACTGGGAAGAGGGTGCCGTGGTGAGCGACGCAACCGCAGGGAGGCGTATATGTAGTCCCTGCAGGCCGCTCAACGACCATTGAAGGCGGCAGCGCAAATGCGGCATGTCCGCAACACGAATCAACATCATGGAGAGAACTTCCAGGACCACCCAGTCCATCGCGAACGCCGGCACAAGTGTCTCGCGCCGACGGCTCCTGCCTTCTGAACTGAAGTGTGGAAGGTGGCAGTTCCCGGCCAGGAAGGCTCCTGGCAGTGCGGCCTGCGCGTCAGCGAATCGGGATCGCGTCCGGCGTCTTCTTCTCTCGCGTTCTCGGACCAGCCATCCATCGCGCCCGGTGCATACATGCGCATGCGTTGTGCGAGTCCAGGGACGTCGTCGCCCAAGTATGTGAGCGGGTTCTCTGCATGAGGCGAAGGCGCGAACAGCACTGAAGACGGGTCAGCAGGGCAGGGCAGCACTTCTGACAACGTCATCAGGGCTGTCCTGCCTGGCGTTACACATACCGTTCGCGTCTGTCGGACTTCTGATAGACATGATCCCTGTTGGAAATGCCACCATTCCAGCCCGCCCGTGTTGTTGAATGCACCTGCATCTGGAGGACGTTTGCCATCGGGATTGAAGAGGTGATGACAGGAGGATCCCGCGGGCCCGGACGGCCCATGTGCGCGGTGGAGGTAAATTCGTCCCGGCGCGCGTCTAGCGCAGTGAAGATTGCCCCAACATCCATGCTTCCCGCCGAGATGTCGGTGCGCCAGGAACATCGCGACGTTTCTCCTAGATCTCGACCGTCGATTCATCGCAGAGCTCGAAGAAGACCACTACTGGGTGCAGTTCCCCTGTTCCAGGTCGTGACATCTGGGTCCGGCAGGACCCTGAGACAGTGCAGCGGCCACGATAAGCAGATCATTCGCGTTCTCTGACGAGGCGGCCGGAATGCTCACCTGATGCTAAAGCCTCCTCCATGGTTCCTGCCAGGCAGCGCAAAGTTTCAGCATTGACAGTCTGGAGCACCGTGGGATCGTTCTCGGGGTCCGGATTCGGTATCCTCCACGACCAGCGTGCGGGGCAGCCGGTGCGCTCTCGTAACCACGCTCTCGCACTGGTGGACAAGTGTCCGTCCGAATGTCCGAGGCGTCTTTGGACGGTGATTGCTCAACAGTCGCTGTCGCGGCTGAGGGGGCAGTGCGGCGAGAAGGGGAAGGCGTCCATTAATCCACCCGTGCCGCCGCACCCGACGCCCAAATTACATGGTGACATGAAGTCCATGCCTCCCGCAACGGCCTTTGAGTGGGGGCCCAACGCCGGGCCCAGCAGGCAGGCCCTCTGCCGACTGTCTGAGCAGCGGCATGTGTAGAAGGCGAAGCGCGATGAATTCCGAATACGCACGACAGGTTCTCTTCGCCCTGTTGGCGAATGCCAAAGGTCGGTCGAAGCACCGGGGAGACGTTGCGTTATAAATACCGTCCAAAAGGGCGTTCAGCAACTCCTGGGTGGAGGCTTGAAGAGGTAGTCGGGCTGGGAGAGTGCTGGGGGTCGTCATCAGTAGGCCATTGAGGCGCCGTGCGAACGCCGAGATCGGATGTATACGGGAATTACTGACCTGGGAATGCGCCAGTTCCAAATCCGCACCGCGTGGCGGTTGGCTCGCCCGATGACAGACTCCAGGTCCCACTATGCGTCAATCGCCGCCACGGGCAGTTCACGATGGAAATTTGGGGGCTTGGTTGAATGGTCCGGCGGGAGCGTGCAATCAGCATCCCGATCCGGAGCGGGTGCAGAGACGTGAGGCTTGACGCGGCTGGACACTAGCTGGACGGCCTGCCGGGCGACAATCGGCCCAGAAGACCGGCACTATTGAGATCCTTCTACTGCTCAGAAGACGGCGGTAGACGCGGGGTCCCTACCCTGCGGAGACTCGCCAGAATCGAGTTGGTCGATCGTTGTGCCTTGCCCCGCAAAAATAGCTCGCCATTTCTGCGGGGCCACTAGCGATTTCGATTTCGTGAGTAGTATACATGGCGAAGTGCATAGAGTGAATCCGGGGTACCTGAAGAAGCCGAGGTTACCTGGAAGTCGTCGGTGGATGCTTTTTTTGCCTATGCAGCCCTGGGAAGACCGCCGTATTGACGGAAACAAGGCCCTTCATCAAGAGCTGTAGGAGCACGACCGAGACCGCCAACGCCGAGCTACGCATGGACATTGGAGATAGCCCGGGGCGGTCAATGTACGTCGCTGTCTGCGTACAGCAGATAACCGCCACGGGACACAAGGAACCTCTCCTCGTGCCAGCTGCGCAATGAATATACATGGTCTGGCTTAGCCTGGATGAAGAGCCGGACACGAAATCGGACAACGTACCAGTACTAAGGTTCTGTCCTCGTCACCCTCGGGCGGTCCGATCATGGTATCGGTAAAACCGCAAGGCACCGGCGGACCAAAGTCCCGCGCGTAGAAGTACCGTCGGCGCAGACTACCCAAAAATACGAGCGTCCCGCTGGCAAAACGCACCCGGATTGACGGCAAACCGTAGGTGCGCGAAGGGGGGGAGGGTTGTCTGAGCGCATCATCCGGTCTGTGCGCTAGATGGTCCTGCGGAGCTATGGCGGACCTGCGAACGAACAGTACGATACAACTTGTCAGATTGACATAATGCCTGACAAAAGGATAGACCTCACCTCCCAGGGGGATCGCTGAGGACAGATTGATTCGGCTGCATCCACGTTCGTGACAGATGCACGTCTGCGATAAGGAGAGTAAGGCCACATACTGATTACCCAATAGATGGCCCATCGCACACTAGTGTATAGTTTGAGCTCGGTTCAGCTGCATCGTAGTCCTCGTTGCTGACGCAGTGCACCACTGTTGTCGTTCCTCAAATGTCGGGTCATTAGGGCAAGGAGTGCGAGACTCAGCGAGAGCACATGGATACTGGGAATTGTGGAGCTTGGATGGACGGATATTTCGGCTGAGATGTGCTACCTAGAAAAGCAACTGGGTGAGAATTGAAGTTTTGATGACAATCCTCCACTTTGCTGACCACTACAAGCTCTTTTCACCAAGTCTCAAGGTAGGACTAACCACGAATAATGCTGTGTTTTTCAGTGTTGGCTCGTGTTAAACTCTACGTCGGTCTGCGTCAGTCTGGAGCAAGCATCGCACTGCATCAGGATGTGCGTCCCCCTTCGACTGTGTACATTTTTGCTGCCAATGGAAGGGACGTGTTAGGAACCTTATATCGAGACGAAGCATTCAGTAAAGCTAGTCAAAAGCAAAAGGTGGGGTAACATAAACGCTGGAACTCACGCCGAGATATACATGGGAGCTTCATAGGTTCAGTAACTCAACTTGAAGCAGCAGACTGTCGAGTTAACGACATAGAAAGAGGTTTCGAAGCATGGTATATAGTACGGTGGACTGTGACTTGGGGTGCAAGTTTGTTGGACGTGGGTCCATGACAACCAGCCTGAGCAATGCCACGAGGAATATTTGCCTCTGTTTGCACACTGTGGCTATGCACAAGCGCCCAAACATTGCATGCCTGCGCAGCCTAACTTCAACTTGTTCACCGACATCGGCCTTGTCATGGAGATGGACTGGTTTGGGGTGCAGAAAAATCAGCAGATAGGTTCTGTAAGGTAGAAAGTATTACTGACGACACAAAATCGAGTTTTAGACACACAGTTCTTTGTGTTTCGATTTGAACTTGCCAGTGAAACGCTCGATCGCGCGACGAGCGGGAGTCCGAGAACTAAGTTAGCCCCACCAGCCGACAGCGAAAGGTGAGCCCTTCAACCGAATCCGGAGTAACAAGCGATTTGATATTACTCACCCTCAACCCGACACCGAATCCTGTTGAGAGAATCCCCGGGCAAACGTATTGACAATCCAAACTTGAACATCTTACTAACGGTGGCCATCTGTGCTCGGCCGAGGTCTGAGCACCGGGATCACATCTTGTCTTCGTGGGCGAGCAAGTCAGATATATTAGACAAATAACGCCGTGAGACGGAGTAATTAGGTTGTACAAAAACGACAGTGAAGGACCGGTGGCACCACCTGCACAGCACTGGCAGGCGCAATGAACAAAGTTACGGGCACAAGAACCCGAGCTCAGCGCGATCTGGCCCATCCGGCAACTTGATACAACGGCGCATCTCCTTCCAGTCCATCCAAACCCCACGCTACGCCACCCCGATCCCGCTCCCGCGAGCCCGGTCATCAGGCATCTTTCAAGTTAGGCTCACAAGCTGAGGACCTCGGCGACGCTCGCATTGCGCGGCGTGAGGCTGACGACGAACGGCACGGGCGAGCGCCCGGAGACGCCGTCGTACTCGTTCAGATCGATGGGCACGCCCGGGATGGGTGCGATCTTGAACGCCCAGAGCATATGCGCGAGCCCAAGGAACACCTCCCTCTCCGCGAGGATGACGCCCGGGCAGATGCGCCGCCTGCTAGTTGCAGCATCCACAGGAAACGTCGGACGTAGACGTGGAATGTGCCAGTGCATGCCACAAGGGAGCGGCGGCGGCGGCGGAGAAGCGGTGCGATGGTGATGGGTAGGGAATGCGAAGGAGAGGCATGGTCAGTGAGGGAACCGGCGGGGAGCGTGATTATGTGTCCTATGCAGGAGACGTACCCCATTCCGAACGACCAGTGGTCGCGCTCCACGACGTCAGGGAGGCGAGCCGAGTCCGCAGAGGAGGTGGTGTCGTTGGCGTAGCGGTCGGGCTAAGTAAGGCGAGAGGGGGTTAGCGAAGGCGCGCGTGCTGCGCCCAGGTTAGGTTCGCAGGGAATGGTTTAGCCACTCACGTTGAACATATGTGGGTCCGGGTGCCGCACGGGGTCCCTGTGCATGGTCCACTGTATGTGCATCCCGCAGCCGCGTCCGAGCCACGGATCACGAACCACACATCACACATCACGAAGCACAAAGCACGAATACGAATAAGAATCAGCTCGCGGGCCAGAGATGCGCGGGGGTGAATCATGACGCACGGTGTTGCCGACGACGACGGTGCCCTTCGGAATGAAGTACCCGTGGTACGCGAAGTCCTCGGTGCTCATATGCGGCTTGCCGAGCCAGAACGGATTGTGGAAGCGCGCGACCTCCTGCAACAATGTCAAGACAGCATACCGGTGCCGGTGCCGCGGCGGTTAGCAGAAGCTCGCAGCGGGGGATACCACGAACGCAGCAGCACAGCAACGGCAGAGTGCGCGACTGACCTTGGCGATCGCACGGAGGTACGGAAGGTCCTTCTCGTCATCTGCATTGGGCAGACGGTCGCGCCCGCAGACGCGGTCGAGCTCCGCCTGCGCCTTCTCCTGGATGTCAGGGCAACCCACGATGTGCGCTGCGAACCAGTGCTGGATCGACGATATCTGGGCAGCCCGGCGATCGAGTTAATTATTGTGTTAGCAAAGTTGCGCCGACAGCTCGGATACTGGAAGATACTGGAGCAACACTAACCGTCTCAACGCCACCGATGGTCAGCGTCCCGCACATCATCATGATGTCGAGGTCGTCGAGCTCCTCCTCTTCGCGCGTGAGGAGGAGCGTCTTCGCGAGACAGTCGGGGACGTCGTCGCCGCGCTTGAGGCGCCCCTCGATGTCCGCGAGGAGCGGACGGTTGAAGTCGAGGATGTCCTGGTGGAGCTTCGTCGCACGGCTCGTCATCCGGTTGGGGAACTGCCGCAGGAGCGGGAAGAAGTCGACCGCGTTGGACACTGCCCCGCTCACGTTCTTGGCAAGTGAGGGAGAATGATATATGAGTTGTTGGGTGTACGAGTCTCTCTTTCAAAATCGACTAAGCAAGAGGGAGAGGAGGGGGTACGCACATGAACTCGCGCGAGATACGCAGCGCCTCCTTGACGACTGGGTCGGACACAGTGGACTCGGCGCGGATGCCGTAGATGACCGTCAGGATGTTGTTCAAGGCGAAGCAGCTCGCGTACGGCTGGGGGTTGATAGCGGCAGCGCCAGCCTTTCCGTCGATAAGCAGGGAGCGTATCATCTCCTTCGCCTCGAACTCTGGAGGGGGTGTACGTCGCCACCGCACGAGCAGTGAGAATTTTTGCCACGATGTGGCGGTGTTTGCACCTGGGTGTTCAGGTTGTCCAGCCGCAACGTAATGTAAGCGGATGCGACAGGGGGGGGGAGGACAGTGGCAGGCTTACCAGGTGTCATTGTATCCGCTCGCGGTGACGCCACGGTGGACGAGAATTGTCTCGACCTTAAGGAACATCTCCTTGCGGGACGAGAAGATCGCGCCATTGGTGACGAGGATGTCCTTTACGACGTTCGGATCCGAGAGGACCACGAACTGCTGGTCGCTGATCATGAACGAGTAGATGGGGCCGTATTTTTTCGCCCATTTGTGGAGACTGAGCTCCGGATACTTGGAAAGGTAGGGGAACACGCCTGCCAAACTCGGGTGAGCGAGGTGAAGTTGACGAACGAATCGAAGCCAAGCACTCACCGAGAATAGGGAGTCCCTTGGGACCAGGTGGGACAACGTTCCCGGCCTTGTCTCGGGGGGTGCGGCGGAGAAGCGAGAGAGCGACGATGATGCCAGAAAGGAGGACGGCAAGCCTGAAGAAAGTTGGAGCGAGGTCGCTCAGAAGGGCGAAGCTGATGCTCGAAGTCGAGAGAGACATCCTGGTTCGGGCCGCAGTGTCAGCCGGCGGCGACAGAGGGAGTTGAAACCGGGTGAGAGGATTGGCCAAGGGCCGTTAGCCCATCGGGATATATCCCCCGTTGTAGTATCTACGTGCATGGGTCTGATGTGTCACCTGCGGAGGCAAATCTGCTGATCGTGGTGAGTCCGGAGTGTTCCCGGAGTGGGCTACCAGCCGGTTGCACTTGCGCATCGGATGCGAAAGTGAGTGGCTAACGAGACCTAAGTGGCTCACGGAATTTGCAACTGTAGCATTGACTGCATTGTCGAAGGGTAAGACAACAGAGTGACTGGCACCGGTACCCGATAAATGACTTTTGCGTGGAGGGAGGACGGGAGTCGACCAGTCACTGTGGGCAGTATGGGAGTTACACTGTGCGCCCGGAAAGTGGTGGCCGGTACGAGGTAGATTGGTGAAAAGCCGATTTCACTAGGCAAATTGGGGGTTTACTGGTGGGTGGTGATCAGGGTAGTGATCGTCCCAGACACCGCATTCCCCAGGAAAGTCGGTACATTGTTGGCGCTCGAGTACAGCCCAGGTACAACCTGTATAGAATTGCAGCGAGCATGGTTGCGATCGCCTGCCCTAAACACGCGCGCTTGCACTGGTTTCGCCGCGACAGGTCGCGACCATCTCATTTTCCATCACGACGACCTCAGCTGGCTCAACTCTTCTTGACCTTCTTCGCTTTTGCGCCCCTCTGGACTCCCTGCATCTGGGTTTGACTTCTCGGTCTACTTACTGTGATCTCTGTCTCTGGGTTTCTTCCTCTGGTGCACTCGTTTCTCGCTGCTGGCCTTTGGGCTCGGACTCTGGCTGGTCGGTCACTAGGTCGAAGACTTGCAACGCGAGGCTCGAGCGACATGAGCTGACGCTTTGTGCGAGTGCACTAGGCGCGATGTCAGATGCGAAGGAGGTACGTACGCCCTCGGTTTCTTTGCTTGTTACGATATTTACCGAGGCTTAAATGGCATTGCACTCGGGATGAGTGCGCTGTGGAGTATTCACGTAGCTACGTTTGAGTGGTATCGGAGGTGAGTGCGCCTTATATCACGTTACGCCTGCCCATGAGGCCTCTTCGCCACCGTCTCCCTAAGATCCCTTTAGTGTGCTTGAAGGTGAGGTTGTCCCATTCTGCGTTGTTGCTGTTGCCGGGCGCGCTTCTTTCGGTACACGGTGAGTTCTGCATCACACACTCTACTCACCTCAGCATCAGCGCAGCGTGTCGCGTTCACAAACAAAGGCTTGTCTTGTACAGCCCGTGTATAGCGACCGCGCTTCTAACTTCATCTCGTCATCGTCCTTTCGGCGGTGTTTCCTCTTCGGAGGAGGGGAGTTGTCCAGTAGTACTATAGGCCTGTAATATTGGATATCGCAATATATTTGGTTGGTTATTACCAGAAACAACAGCGGGTGCCGGCGTTCCAATCCCAGTAAAAATAACGAAGAAAACTAGGGAGAACTACTACGTCGCCCATTTCCGCTACATGGTGAATCCCGGCAAAATCCTGCTCACTTTCAACAATTAACTCGCCAGCGATAACGATGAAAATCACCCGGCGCTCCAATGGCGAAACGAGTGATTACATCGCAATAGCATGGTGATTCCCCACCGTTTCCACATGGTAATCTACCTGTCGCTTTTCACTCAGACTCGGGCGCACAGTGTTAGTATCAATTTGAAGCGCCAAAGTATTTGCTATAAAGATCACGATGGGCAGAACAGATCTTCGATCGGCGCCGGGATAGCTCAGCTGGGAGAGCAACAGACTGAAGCGCTTGTGGTCGATTTCTGGAGGTCGCGTGTTCAATCCACGCTCCTGGCATCTTCCTTTTTCCTGCCGTCATCATGCCACCGCAAGTCGGTGAGCCTCCGATTTCTCTCTGTCCTCGAATCTCCACTGTTTTTGAGTGCGCATCTTCCAGCTTTACTTACTTTCTCTGTGGCCTTCGAGTTCAGGGAGCTTGGCATTCCATTTGAGGCGATGTTTTCGTCTACGACTCGGCTAGGGAAGTTTATTTTCGGTGCCCAGCAGCGAGCATTCTTTTTTACAGCCGTCGTCGTCGGTCACAGGTTCCGCGAGATACGCTATCACTACTGGTCATCTTCACCTCCGCCAACCTCTACCTCCGAAGCTGGGAGCCGCTCTGCAACGTCGTGGTCCGAGCCTGGCGAATCTCGGTCGCGCGCTTCGTTCTGCTTCGTTGCCCCTGAGACTGAGACGCTTGGCTCAGATCTTATCGCAATACATCTCCTCCCGAGTGTGATGCTCGATTGAGCATGTGTGGTCGAGAGTGCTGCGGTCAGAGATAGCGGCGTCAGGATGTAGCAAGGAGCGCCTTCTCAGCGGCGACGCAGACGAGCCTACCGAAACGTTCGTTTCCGTACGCATCCTTGTCTGATGCGCTTCAAGGTACCGGGGAATACGTGGACATGGACTGCCGGCCTCGGTACGAGGTCGGCGTGCGGGATTGGGACCAGACACCGCTTTTTTGCTCAATGGCATATGCTCACCCATCTTCCGGGCTGACAGCTTGACCAATCACAGATAAATACTCCTCAATATTGGGCGTCGCAATTCCATCTGATAGGGATAGTGACGGCGTCAGCAGCCGCGGCGAGTGCGATGCAACGTCAGCTACATCAGGGTACATCACCGCCTTGTCGTCGAACAAGTGAGAAGGTGCCGAGCGTGGCTAGTGGCGCGCGCAAGCTACCTTCATATCTCGTGGGCTCTTTCCATGGTAAGTGCTTCACTCTATTCACAGGGTGAGTGCAACACTCTAACGTATGTGTACAGCTCACCGGAAAGGTTCAAGACTTGACGTTTTACACTGAACCATCAGCGTAGGAAGGTCCGGCATCAGGGTCGAGGTTCACGGCAATGACAGGTGCCGGCTACTTCATCGTGTTGGCCGAAGTACTTACCAAACGGGAGCTGTCGCACTACCAGCGCTTGACGACGGATCTTCTCGACGATGTCAACGGGGGAGTAAAACATGCCCACCTCTCAACTAGCATGCGCATATACTGACTTATTTCAAGAAGGGACCCGAACTGTTGGATCGCCGTGAGGCCACGTTCTACGTTCTGAATCTCTACTTCGCCATTCAATTCATCGACTTTCATGGCACGAATATAGCCACATTCCTCGACATTGCCTCAACTGCCACATCCTCCGCTGCGGTACCTACCATACAAGCGAAATGAGGAATTCACACCTCAAAGTGAGTAACGGCGTGGTCATCTGATTCAGCAAGGATCCAATGAACGTATTGATCTACATACATTTAACGTCGCTCTTGGTACACTACAAGGTCCTCTCCAGGTCTTAGTAGCCGAGCGCGAAGGCGGTATCTAATATCCTTGCGCCTCCTGCGATCCTCGCAAGGAGCCGCCGGAGCCAACGTTCCGCATAACGTAGAAGTATTTCTACTATTTTTGCGCACGTTATTACCAGCCGTAGTGTATGACCCGTTACGCATGCACCCGCCTAGATGGCGCGAGAGATCCGTTTAGACTCTCCGGGCACTTGTAACCCCTCTCAGCGCTTCTCGTAGGCTACTACCAGTAACCATTCTTAGTTCGAATCTACTCTTAAAATCTCATATGGTGACGCATATCAGTTCCGGAAGAAACCATTGCAAGCTCATGGTAAGCTGAGCCGAGTTTGAACTTGATCGATTGATCATTTCGTGGCTGTGCTAGAGCTAACCACCGACGATCCTTTCGCCGAGCTCGTCGGCCACGAGTTCAGCCAGTTTCACCCAACTCTTCACCCGTTTCAGAGTAAAACCAGAATCTGATCCCTCATTTACGGGCTAAATGTTTTGAACTGCAATTTCAAGTGATCGAGTGGCACCGAAAGCGGTAGGAGGCGTCTCGACAATGTGGACGGGCGCCTGCTGTCATGTAAGCGAGCCTCGTGTCGCCCGATATGGCAGGGCTCTCAACTTGAACTCGGACCGCGATCATCATTTGCTTTGTCCTGCTGCCGGCACTCCATTGTTCCCTTCCTGTCGCAACTGACTCGACGCGGGAGTACTGGGCACCTGACGACGCGCTTCGGGACGCGTCATCCACCTAACCACGAGGCTCTGGTTGAAGTTCAACCGTCACTCAACTGTATAAAGCCCAGCCCGCTTCTCTCCACGTAAGTGTGTCCTCCTTGCCTCCCCCTCTTTCTTCCTCATGTCTGGACCAGTCATTGACTCAGACACTCCTCTCTCCAAAGGCCGTGCCAGCGGCTACCAAGCTCGTTCACTCGGTACCGCCGAAGAAGGACGCGCAAATCTTGATCAGTATCGCGCCCAGCTTGCACACGACATGGCGCACACTGCCGTCCTCGCCGAGCTCAAGCAATTTCGGGACACGTACTTCCCTGGGGACCCCAACAATCCGAGACCCGTTATGAAGAATCCCTTCAAAAGGCTCAAGAAGCTCAAGAAGCTCAAAGGGAACGAAGCCGCGATCCGCACAGCGTTTGTGAGTGGTCACAGTATCGCCTGCTTCTCTGAATTCAACAGTGTTTTCTGTCGTGGTGTAGACCGAGGCCGTCACCGCCAACAATCTCATTCCTGGTCTTGTCTTCCGCGATTGCGGAAACCGGCCAGCTGGCCTCCACACGGATGCTTACCGGCAGAAGGTAGATGCTGCCTGGTACTACCCACGAGACGCCCCTGAAGATGGCAAGCCGGAGTGGGGAGGCCAGGTCATCCCCGTCGAGTTCAAGGCGGACGAGACCGGGGGTGACCCCTACGACGAAGAAGACGAGGATAACATCTGTGCGGATGCGGACACGCGCAAGAAAGCCCGCGGCCAGATGACCACATACTCCGAGGTCCTCCACGGCGTCCAGCAGCGCACTGCGGTCTTCATGCTCATCATCATCAGCAGGCGAGCCCGCTTCACACGCTGGGATCGCTCGGGCACAGTCGTGACGAAGGCGATCAACTACGTCTCGCAATGGGGGTTGTTTTGCGACACCCTCTGGCGGATCGGCCAGTGCTCGCAGACCCAGCTCGGCTTCGACCCCACCGCCACCCGCGTCTACGACGATGACGCGGACTACGCTACCATGTTCAACGCCGCGTACAACCGCAACACCGTCGACCACATGGAGCGCCCGCTCAATAGCGCGGTGCTGCCCTCGGGCGAGTTCGAGTACGTTCGTCAGATGTTCGAAGACACGCTTGCCCCTGGGTGGCCGCGGTATCGTGTTAAGGTCCCTGTTGAGGTACCTGATGAGTCAAAGCCGGAGTCAGAGAAGAAGTACCGCGACTTCCTGATCGGCAAGCCGGCGTTCCGTGCGAAGGGCATGGTGGGTCGGGGGACGCGCGGGTACGTCGCGCTGGACTGCGAGACGAAGAAGTTCAGGTGGTTGAAGGACGCGTGGCGGTCCGACTACGAGCTCGTCGAGCGGGAGGGCGAGATCCTCGCGGCGCTGAACAAAGCAGACGTCCCCAACGTGCCGACGATGTTCTGCCATGGGGACATCGGCGGCCAGAAGACGGAGACGCCAGACTGGTGGGAACTTCGGAACGGATTGTCCGACGGCTCCGAGGCAAGCACCGTTTCCGGTGTGTCCGACTCCGAGCACACCCTCGTCGACCCCTCGTCGTCGAAAGGCAAGAAACGCCAGCGGGAGGACGACGACAAGGAATCTGGAGTCGAGGTCGACAGCTGCCCGTTGCGGCTCCACCAGCACTACCGCCTTGTCGTCGAGGAGGTCGCGATGCCTCTTGATCGCTTTGAGTACCCTCAACAGCTCGTTCAGGTCGTCTTCGATTGCGTGCTCGGTGAGTCTTCTCTGTGCCTATCCTTGCGTGCAGAAGCTGACAGCGACTGCAGCTCATGAGAAAGCTGCTAATATGCCAGAACGGCCTTTGCTGCACCGCGACATCAGCTCGGGCAACATTCTCATGTATCCACGCGTCAGCAAAGACGTGGATGGCGAGTTCTCACTGACATGGAGGGGCATCCTCGCCGACTGGGAGCTGTCTAAGCCGTTCCAGAAGGACGAGAGCCAAATTCGGACATCTCGACAACCGGTGCGAACAGTGAGTAGTAGCATCGCCTTCCTTCAAACCACGTGTTAACTCACGTTGCCTGTTATGTTTAGGGGACCTGGCAGTATCTCTCCGTCGCGCTGCTCTCGCCGGGCCCGATACGTGTCGGCATTGCAGACGAGGTGGAGTCCTTCTTCCACGTGCTTCTTTACTATGCCCTTCGTTACATCAAGACTGCAAACTGTGGCGGCTTGTCAGTCGCCAACTTCCTGGATCGATACTTCGACCTCTACAGTTTCGAGAACAACATGTACACCTGCGGCGACACGAAGCGCATGGCGATCAAGCAGGGCGAAATTTGCGTGGGCTCCACTAACATCCCCATACGTTTCGAGAACCCCCTCGACAACCTGTTCGACCAGATGCTGTCCTGGTTCAAAGCGCGGTACATCGTCCAGGCCTACGAGGACCAGACCGAAGCTGCGAAGAAGCAGCAGTCGGCGCTCTCGGCTCGCACCGCGACCGGCTCGTCAAAAAAGAAGAAGCCCCTCGCCGAGATGTTCAGCGCGCTCGCCGGACGCCCGACCATCCAGCTGCTCCCTAAGACGGCTAAGCCCCCGTCTGAGGAAGAGAGGACCTCCGCGCAGAACGTCAAGTCCCACCACGGCACCCTGCTCGCCCTCGCCGCGGCGCTGTGCGACGACTGGCCTGAGCAGAAGGCGGAGGACCAGATCCCGTCTGGGTGGAAGCCCATGGCCGCTCACTTCCCGGAGGAACCGTCCGCGGCCGTCGAGAACAGGCGCAAGTGCTTGAAAACGCCGGCTTCCGCACCGGTCTTCCCTGTAGCATCCCGCCCGCCGAAGACGCCCAAGAAGCGCAAGGTCCGCAGCGTGCCAGTGGGCGTCGGCCGCAAGGACGAGTCGCCATAGCATAGGCGGTGGGTGGATGTAGCGGCGCTCTCCGCCCTATGACCCCTTTGCTCTCGTCGTGATCACTTTTTGACTTCGTCTCCGGACGGTTGGTCGCGTTCTACGTAGTCTGTTGTATTATACATCTCGAGCGCTCGAACGCAAATAGTTGTCATTTGTCGTGTACCACCGAGCTTAGTTGTATTATAGAAAGATGGATATTGAATGCTTTCGTTTGTCTGAGGTTGTTCCTCGAGCGTGAAGCACTTATAAAGACAGAATTTCTGATGCGCGTCTGCGTTTATGGCCGCGATGGGCGCTTCCTAATTTTGGCGACGAAACTTGAATTTTGACGACCACCACTGACACCTGGCAGAGCACGATCCCTCGACCGGTATTGCTCAAGCTCGCTGAAAACATGTCTTACGAGGCAGTGGTTTTTGGCATGGAAGAGTTCCGCGACCTGCTCCTTCCAGACCCCTCCAATCCTCAATTTGTAGAGGTTTCACGACGAAACGTGCGTACGAATCCTTTCACAGCCCTCGACAAGGCAAGGGACATGACAGCGATGGATATATCCATCGCCTTGGTTAGTTCCCTCTTTTCTGTCCGAGGTGCGATATCTTACCGCCGACTTAGCTCGCAGCCATCAACCACCACAAGCTCGTTCCGGGCTGCAAGGCTGCCCACTGCGAGTATCAGAATCCCGATCTTCCTGGAGTCGAACCTTATGGTCAGAAGATCGGCGCTGCCCTGTTCGATAGGAAGGCCGAGTTCTCTGGTGGACGGCAGAAGTGGGTGGATCAAGAGCTGCCCATTGAGTTCGAGCACGACCTAGACCCCTTCGACGAGGAGAAGAACACCGACACAGACGTAACTTCCCGCAAGAAAGTACATAAGCAAGCCACGCATTGCGCGGAGCTCCTCATGAGCGTCCAGCAGCGCCTCTTCCTCTTCATGCTCGCCATCACCGGCCGGAAATTTCGCATCTTGCGCTGGGACCGCTCGTGCGTCGTGGTCTCTGAGGATGTTGACTACGTCGACAACTGGGAACTCTTCTGCGACATTCTCTGGCGGATCTCTTTGGCTCATCGCTTCGCCCCAGGGTTGCTTGGGAGAGACACCTCTGCGGTTCGCCTTCGTCCCAGTGACGTTGAGTGGAAACGGATGACCACTGCTGCAGAATCGAACCCCAACGACGTGGATGACAAGGAACGCGTCCTCGGCGATGAAGAGCTCGCTGAGCTCTTCACGTTCAAGTACGTCCGAGATGCTTTCAAACAAAGCCTCGAGGAAGGCTATCCTCGGTATAAAGTGGCGATCCCTGGGAACGACTACACCCGCTACTTCCTCATCTGCCGTCCTATCTTCCAGGCGAAAGGCTTGCCAGGGCGCGGGACTCGGGGCTACATCGCCCTCGACTACGATCCGACCCCCTCGAAGAGCCACAAACCTCGGGCGGACCGCTTCGTGTTTCTGAAGGATGCTTGGCGGATGAAGTACGATGGTGTCAGGCCGGAGGGCGACATCCTCGCTGACCTCAACGAGAAGGATGTCTCATATGTCCCTACTCTTCTCTGTCATGGGGATGTTGGCGAGTCTGTTCAAGAGACGATAACCCCTCAGTGTTGGGAGCGCAAGCACTCCTCGCCGTCCTCGTCCTCGCCTCTTTCCGCAGGTGTTCTCCCCTCGGCCTCGGGGAACGTGAAGGGCAAGGACACCGACCTAGACTTTGAAGCTTCCGATCGGGCGTCCGAGGAGGCGCAGGGTGATGATGACGACAATTTTCAAACTGGCTACCCACTGCGGCGCCACGTGCACTATCGCATCGTCGTCGAAGAGGTAGGCAGGCCTTTGAGCGCCGTTGGTAATGAGCGGAAGCTGCTGTCGATCGTTCTCGACTGTGTGAAAGGTAACTTGTTAAGCTTATCTATACCTTTGCGACTCGCTGATTTATTTTGTTAGCGCATCAGCAGGCCTACAAGCTCGGTATTCTACATCGCGACATCAGCGCAGGGAACATACTCGTCTACCCAAGAGTCGAGAACCTCCAGGATGGCAGACGAGTCCTACGCTGGGTTGGCCTACTTACTGATTGGGAGTTGTCGAAGAGAATCGACGAATCTCCTGGAAGGCACCAACGGGAACGAACAGTACGTTGCGATCGTGGTCTAATGGCGTGTCTATTTTTATGAGCAGCGTGACAGGGAACTTGGCAGTTCATGTCCTACGGGCTATTGGCGGCCGACTCGAAAGTCGTCGAGTTGTGCGATGACCTCGAGGCCTTCTTCTACGTCATTCTCTACTACGCCATCCGCTACGTGGACTCCAATTGCGAGGATGTCCCCACATTCCTAGAAGACTTCTTTGACTGTTACACCCTTTACCAAGGCGCGTACTACGTCGGAGATAAGAAGAAAACTGCCATAAAAGGCGGAGAGATCGAGTTGAACAACCAGCAGAAGTTGTTGTTCGCTACGGCACCCATGAACGACCTGGTCGGCGACCTCCTGAGGTCGTTCTCAGCGCACTACAGGATCGCAACGTACGAACTTGAAAAACGCCGGAGCGCCACTCACAAGTTCCCCATTCTTGCACCTCCCTCTCAGGGTTCAGCCGCCGATGCCTGGGACGACGCCGACATTTTCCTTTCCGATGCCCATCTCGCACACGACCAAGACGCTCCGTCGACGAGCAAGGAGACGGACAAGTCGCTCAAGCCGCCCACTGAAGAGGAGCTTACCCTTGCCAAGAACGTCTCAGACCACGACCTCTTCCTTCACGTCGTCCGCTCCGCCTTGTACTCGAAGGAATGGGGCAAGGCTTCTGCCTGGAAGGGCGACCGCGTGTCTCCCTCTTGGAAGTCATCGAAGAAGCTCGGTCCGCCTGTGCACTTAGCTGAAAAGGCATCACGGCATAAGGCGCAGAAGACGAGCAGCTCCCCGGAGGCGCTTCGTAGTTCCTAAGTTCTTCGCGTCTGTCCTTCTCCAACCTTTCAAGGCGTCGGGCTCGAAGCGCGGCTCCGGCCGGCCCCCTCGTGGTGCTGGGGCGTCGAAACGTGGTGTTCCCGCGCCGAACCAACATACGATGTCTCTTCGCTTGCGGAACTAGTGCGTAGTTGCCTTCAGCTACGAGATAGTGCTGTTTCTATGTCGGTGCGCTCCCTTGACTGTTTGTGTTGCTGTACCTTGCGTTGTTTCCGTAGTTCCCAATCTTACCGCCTTGGTTACGTGTTGCCTTCACTCGCGAGCCGGGAGGAGTTTCGTTGTGGAGGTCATTGCGCACAGCAACGTATGAACTAGCTGGTGTTCCTTGTCGTTTGGACCGTTCGCGATGTCCTGGTCAGTTGTACTTAATCTCTGGCCTGTTACATCTGTCGTAAGATACATATCAGCGTCGCTGAACATTGACGCGGCGGCACCGAGGAAATTTGTAACGCCCATCCGACTAGGCCTGATACACGCGGAGGAGGTGCGCATCGCGCTCGAGCTCATGCATGTACGTGAAGCTTGGCACGCACACACCACCGCTGGCATCCACCTTCACATCCCACTCGGACGTCGAACGATCCGAAGTCTATCAAAATGCTAAGTAACGGGAGGCTACGCGATACATACACAGTTTACGGTCCATCGATATGGAGGTGATCTAGGTACGTAGTACTATTTACAAATTTATATGGCCAGTCGGCCGCGGCATCTGGATTCGTCGCTTCTCGCGCGCACACCCCCCGCGGCGAGAAGGAAAACAAAGACAAAAAAACAGCAAGCCAGAAGCGAGGGGAAGGGAACAAGGAGATAGACATCTACGGCGCGAACCCGGCCCACGCTCCACGGTTAGGAGCACGCACATCTATGTGGCGGGGATACGAACACCCTCGCGCGCGGGCCTAGGTAAGCCCTTCGATGTACGAGCTTGGGGCAGCGTGCGAGGCCGGTGGAGACGCGTTGAGGCGCGGCGGGGGGACAGGGAGCCAGGGGAAGAGGGAAGAAAAAGGAAGGAGGGGGAGAGACAAGACGCGAGCGAGACGCGAACACGGGAGTCGGTATGTGTATGTGACACCCGACTGGAGGAAGGGAAGCGGTGTGGAAGGAGGGGAGCCTGTGTTGTACAAACAAAAGTATCAAAACACGGGGGCGGGAGGGCACGGAAGGGAAGTATCATGGACAACGAACGGCGAACGGGGGCAATTTATACGTACAGAAATGGCGAACTACTACTTTGAGGCGACTCGGGTCGTGGATGACACCAAGGGACGGGAGACTAGGACTATTGGTACAGGAGGTATGGACTACAGCCTCACGGACACGATCGTACGATAACGGAGACTAAGACTAACACCAACACGTCCGAGAAGGCATAGGGGGGAGCGGGGACTGGAAGGCAGGAGGCAGCCGAGCTGACTAGCGAAAACAAACACAACAAGCGGGATACGGGAGACACAGAAACACACAAGGCCCAAGAAGTCGTCGACTATCATACACGCCGCAGAAACCAGGATGGAGACAGGGGACGGGGACGGGGACGGATAGCGAAGGACAGCATAGACAGACAAGGACGACAAGCGAGTAGAAGACAGACAAGGTTCGCATCCACGCAGCAGCAGCAACACCTACCGCGCCGCTCACGCCCCGCCTCCGCCGCCCGTGCCTCCTCCACCGGCGCCGGCGCCGCTGCTCCTAACGTCGCTCTCACCAATCTCCTGGATACCGCCACCGCTCGACGTCTGCGCAGCAGAAGAGGGCGCCTGAGCATAACTGCCGTTGTAGTGGGGCCACGGCGGCAGAGACGGGTAAGCCGCATACCCGTGAGGTGGAGGGGGATAGTACGGGTAGCCCGACGCAGACGGCGTTGAGGTTGTGTCAGCAGAAGGGTAGTGCGGGTACGTTGACGACGACGCCGTGGTAGCCGCGGGAGGAGGGGACGGGCTGTCCTGTGGAGGCGTGGTCGTTGCAACGGGCGGCGGGAGCGGTGCGTACGGTGGAGCAGAATAGGGAAGGGGGTAAGGAGCGGGCGGCTGCCCCTGGTAGTAGCCATACGATGCATAGTGAGACGGAGGGGGGTCAGCAAACCCTGTCGAGGGCACGGAGACGGCCAGGGGCTGTGTGGGGGATTCGCCGCCAGTAGCTTCTGACTGACTGCTGGTCGAGTTGTTCTTCTTCCGCGATCGCTTCGGTGGGTTCGAGCCGCCTGTAGAGCCATAGGGATCGTATCGTTTGCCGCGTTTAGAACCCCCAGCATCGCTCTCCGCGTAGTACCCATTGGAAAGCGGGGCAGGAAGCAAGCGGGGGGACAGGTCGACGTCGTCAGCTTCACCGCGGTAACGAGGGACACCATCAACGCCGATTTCCACTTTGGGCGGGTTGCGGAAGTGTGTCTTGTCAAGGTACTCCGGGCTTATTGTCAGCGACGCAAGCTCCGGCAGCGACGACGGGGAACGGAGGCGCCCTTGTTCGACATCCTCAATCTTGTAGTAGGAGATCAGGTGTTGTGCGACGCCGTTGATGGTGAGTGAGAATGTCTGCAGCACATAGCATGGTCAACTCGGTGGTCATCATAGGACGCGGGAACCATGGTCCAGTGCAGTCGCACTCGCGAGAAGGACTCGGCCGTGACGCCAGCGCCGCGCGGTGACGGCATGCATGCATTGATACCCCGGATCCAGCCGCGCAATCTGTTGGTGGGGAATAGAAGCCCTGTGTACAGCCCCGTGGACAGTTCTGGAGGGTTCAGAAGCCGCAGAATGTCACCCGAAGCGCCAAAGGAAGGGTCCCTGGATGCGACCCAGACCACTCTGAGCGCACGTCTACCCGCCTCGTGAATGAGATCCAGAACATGAACAATACTCGCAGCAAGATGGACGGCGAGTATGGTTAACTGTGCGCCAGGCATTATCACAGCAGTTGTGCCGAGAGGATTGCGTGCCGGTGCCCAATTGACGTCCGTGACAGCGGCAGAGCGAGCGAATGGGGTCATGGCGAACTCGCTAGGAGCCCGCAAATAGTACGCTTAGACCATTCTCACCAGGAGCACGGGGTGAACTCCACTTCGCAGCTTCCGCGCCCAGGCCAGTCAACGAAGCAGAAGCCATGACCACGTTCCCCCCTCGACGTCGTTGTAATTGTCTGGAACCCCACACGGTGAAGGCTACCGCATGCATTGGGAGATATGAATGACGCTGCGCTGCCAAGGGCGAGTGGACGGCAACCCAACAGACGGGCATGCGCGGCATTTGACTGGCAGGGAGACAGAGCGGGCATCCGGGGCTGGGATAGGCCGTAAACGACGAGTGCCATCCAAAGTAGCCCGGGAAGACCGTTTTTAAGAGGTCATTGGCAGATAACAGCACGGTGATCGCGGGCTATGGGTCGCGCGGTGGTAGAACAGCAACCACCCTGCGTGGGTAGATAGGGGTTCTCCCGGAAAACAAAAATAGGTGCCGTTCAGTAGCAGACGACAAGGCTCTCATGAACGGCGTCCGTACGGTGACTGCAGTCTCGCATGGACTTCGTAGAATGAAGAATGGATCACCGCGTGCCCCATCTGTCAATGAGCGCATGTAGTGTCTAGACCTGCCAATACGCAGTCCCCACCCAGGTATTGACCCTTCCCATTGCGGTCAGAGCCACTGGTATGTGATGTAGGGGCTTCGTAGCGCCATGCTGACAACTCGGCATACGGAGGATGCGCGGGCAACGTACGACGCTTATCGCTGCGGAGCCTGCTCGCGCACAGTGTCGAGCAGACCCCAGAGCAAACCGTCCAACGCGCATGGCACAGAGGGGGACGCGGAAGAGAGGGACATGCAGAGAGAACAAGAGTAAATACGCACCTTCTTCATCATACCGCCTGGCTTGAACTTGTAGCTGTTTGTCAGGCTCCCGACAAGAATGCGCTCCCGTTGCCTGTCGATACCCAAGCGACTCGACTCGCTCTTCGGTCTCGATAGCGTCTGGCCCTCCTGTTTGACTCCGTCGGGCTCCTCTACGTTAGCTGCAGCATCAGAGCGAGCGCTCCTATGGCCTGCGCCGCGTTTCTCGGTTTCGCGATAGAGCAGAAAGTTGCCTAGGATCCTGCTGGGGCTCCAGAAAAACCCGTCTGTCCACCGCTTGATGCCGCTTTCGTCCTCGTCGAAGACAAAGACGGAGCCGGAGGTGATCATTTTGCGTTCGGAATCGACGAGACGGCGGGTTACGCGCGGAATCAATCCACGCCGTGCTGCTTCGAGGATGAGCAGGGCGTCGCCTGTGGTCTCTATCCATCCCGACCAAGGGGGTTCGGTCCACTGGGTGGTGCCGGATTGGGAGTCATGGCCCGACATGGGTGGGAAATGGCTGGGGAGTGATCAAGGCTGAACATCGTCGACCACACCAGCGCATATAGCCATGTAACCGACGAGGGGCCAGGGGGGACGTCGAGGACGGGCAGCGAGTCAGCGAAAATGCCAGGGCAGATAGGAAACAAAGTTGACTGACCGCGAGTTAGATTTCGTCGGGCTGGTGGGCGAGGCAAAAGAAGGTTCGCGCCCCGCCCTGCCGACCGTCCCCCAAATGGCCTCTTTCCGACGCCCGGTTTTCGGGCTCCGACTCAACTCCGCCACCGTCAGCCACCCCCGCCCTTTTCCTTTTCTTCTCATCCCATCACGAGTTCCTCCTCCGCGCGAGATCATTCTTCCGCATATATGCATCTGTATGCGTCCGTACAACGCTTCCCTCCATTCTTCCCATGCCCCGCCGCATTTTCGCAGAAACATTCCTGCGAGCTTGTGTCGGCGACATGGAGCATGTGGATCCCACCCAATCCTCCTGCCATCACTTCTTGCTCGCGGACTGCCGATCATGGCTTCGCTGTGTGCGCCCAAGATTTGCATGTGGGCCAATCTCTGCAAATCTCGAGCTTCCTCCCTCGCGGTGCGGCCCCGCATCCAACTCTATGTCTCGGCAATTTCATCAAGAGCTTCCTCACGAACCTAATAATCCGGCGATTTACCCAGCACACGCGCTGGCCTCCCTTGAATCCGGTATGTGCACTACGCATTCCGCCTCCATCCTCTCACCTCGAGGATCTGCGTTGACGCCGCTGACTTGGAAACCATTGCAGACGAAACCCACGCTCTTAGCCGACGCTTCACGCGAACTCAACCAGACATTTCGAGCACCGTGAGTAAGCGCAGAACGTTGTTCAAAATCAATGTGCGACCCTGGATAGCAGCGCCAGATCCCTGGGTTCTGTTCTCCGCGCGGATCTCAATTATCACTTTCGAATTGCGCGGCCATTCCGACCAGCAATGGAAGATCAACCTGTCATCATATCCTCCGGACATCGGTCCTGACGCAGACTGCGGTACCTGCGACCTGACGCAACAATTTTCCGGCTTGTACGGCCGCCTCTTGCTCCTCTCTTGGTTTTCGAGGTCTGTCCCGGTCTCTCTGGCTTTTAGAGACTTGTAGTCTTGCGGCTTGCCTCTGAAATCCTCTTTCCAGGTGAATCACCGTCTCGAAGATGTGTCCTTGAGTCGATCACTAGGACGTCGCATCGCCAACATACGACCTGCTTTTACGTCAACCACATGACTGTGTTGGTGCCGGCTATGCGGCTGAGGAATTCGACAAGTGCATGCTCTGCGACTTTCTCCTCTGCGTTGTTGCTTGGCCGCCTTTCCCCGTCCTCCAGCCTTCACGTTTCAACAGCTCCCCTTCGGCATTCATCTCCGGAGGCTTATGACAACCTCCTTTCGCCTTGCATCGCCAGGCTGAGCAACTCTTGCGTGCTGGACTACGCTTTTCAAGACCATTCTCTTCTCTCCTTTCACTCTCCACCTTTTTCGGATCTCGAGAGATGATCAACAATAGATCCGGTATTCAACAGAACCTGCTCGCATGCATCAGAGCACGTCTTGCTCATAGCCAGCACCGTGACGCCTTCACATTGCACTGGATTCATAACCAACCATGCATTTGAACAGGTTATCTTAGACCAGCCCATGGCTCCAAGGCCTGCCAAGTCCTAGAAGGAACTCCAACTCTCGGCGAACTTTGCAGAGATTGTACCCCCCTCTCGAGTCTCTAGTTGCCATCTCCCAGTCTTTGACAAATGCACTCGTTTCCCGTCTATTACGTCAAGTCGTTGCAAGAAGATGTTTGTTGGGGCCCCGCATTTTCCCCGTCCACGCACCGGACAAGCGAGCGATCTCCGGAACAAGCGAAGAAAGGCACACGGCGCACCGCCCTGTATGGACCCCAACACCGGATCTCACGGATCGTGTGCATACTCAAAAGTGTCCGGTATAGCACTGGCTCCGGACGCCTTCCACGACTTGTCCTGATGCGTCGGCTTGTCTGCCGCTGTGACAGCCAGGTCGCGCCATCCCCCCTGCGAACTGCACGTGCCTGTTTTCGCTGGCCTTGTACTTAGATTCTCTTCTCATTTCAGGATGTTTTTCCTGACTCCAATGGAGAAGGCATTTAGTGGTCCGGCATGTTTCTACGAGCGACCTCCACTTGGTCGCTTCGACGACAGTTGACCCCTTCAGCTATTCTGCCCGAACTACACTCTGCATGGTTGACGATCGCGAACGGCGCCCTCTTCCACCTTGTGTCTATTTCTTTGCTAAACTCTTCGAAGTCGTTTCTGTCGCCCGTACAGGACCTCAACGCGTACTCAAAGGTCAGGGTGGACCCCGTTTGGCGTTCGCGTGGACAAGGTACCTATTCGTCATCCGTGCCTCTCATGGGTATATTTAAGTATACCATGGGAATCTTAAGACCTGGCATCGCAGACTAGGACTCAGGGGTCAGCTTGAAATCGACTCAGGCTGACCGGGTGGGTACTGCCAGTGGATGTTGGCGGAACGTGCACCGGCCTCTGAGACTTTCAAGTGAACGCTCGCAGCCCCTTCCCCGGTCTCCGACCGGAATTGAGGAGGTTCCGTTAAGTTGTTCCGCTCGTTAGCGACGGTACGACCAGTCAAGGGCGGGATGACATGTCTAGCGCAGGTCTCGCTCCCCCGAGGCACTTGCGCTCTTGAACCTTCAATCGATCACAGTGCGTTTGGTAGGGACCATGGTTAAAGTTGACATGTTGGTTCATTTACACTCGCATGACAGTAGACTAGCCAGGATACATCTCAATGGCTGATCCAAAAGAGCTTGAAGAGGAATGAACCCAGCCTACACGACACATGCGCAGCGGAATGACTTGTTGTCCAAGAAACGGTTGTGGTACGGAGCAATGGTGCTGCAGTCTAAGAAGGTGGACTAGAGAAAATGGGGGGTAACGGAAAAGCACGTTGACGGCCCAGTGAAGAGAAACCTGCTGGGCAGGCCGCGGTCGATCAAGCAAGCCACAGAAACATGGTTTACGTTTGAACGTCAGCCAAAGCGATGATACACGGTTGGCGACAAAGCAAGGTACATAGACGAAATCAAATAACTGTAGAAGAAAGCGGAAATAGAGCATTGCTTGAGGAGAAAGAATGGGTCCATACGACAGAGGACAGCCGTGGCGTCGACGCCCTACTCGGACTCGGACTCGTCCAGATAGTCTGAGTCCAGATCAGAGCGAGACTCTGACTCCGAGCTAGACTCCCCGTCCTCGCCCTCATCCTCGACGATCAAGTCCACGCTGCGGATCGCGCGCTTCGGCGGCGGGGTCTTCGGCGGGCGCCCGGCTGTAACAAGGAAGAGGGGCTCGGACTGGGCCGCCCTAGCCTTGCGGGTGCGCTGCCGCTTGTTCTTGACGTTCCTCGAGGGTGGGTGCGGGAACTCGGCGGACGGTTTCCGCGTTTCGGGAATCTGGTCCTCGGTCTTCTCGTCCGGCCAGTCGCTACGGAGGGCCGTGTCGAGCGCCCTCGCCAGTCCCTTGTGGCTCTTGAGCCTCTCAGCCAATGCTTTCTGCGCCGGGGTGGGGCCCTCCTCCGGTTTCTGGTCGGACTCCTCGGGCCCGCCAAATTGCGCTAGGAAAGTATTGTTGTTGCCTTCTATGCTACGAAGGACGTCCACGCCTTTTGCAGACGGGGCCGGCAGCTTCGTGTTGCCGGGGGACTCCTTGTCATGCTCGGCAATAATGTAGCGGGCGGCGAACCAAGACAAAACCTTTGAGAACAGCGCGTCCAGTGGGTTTCCAAAGCGCAGCTTCTCAGTGCCCACGGTGATCTTGCCCTTCGTGATGGTTGAGGTCTTCAATGCGCTGCACGTGTACATCCCGTTCTGGTAACCGTAGACGTCGAAGTACTCGTCGAGGAATTGGGCAATCGCCTCACCATCGCAGTTGAGGCTTTTGACGTAACGAACGGCGTAGTATAGGAGGACGTGGAAGAAAGACTCGAGCTCGTCCGCGAGAATGACGAACTTGGCACCAGGACCGAGCAGCGCGACAGATGTATATTGCCAAGTTCCCTGAAGGCACATATGAACGAGTGAAGGGGTTGATAAAACTCACATTACTCACCGTCCGCTCAGGTTGACGAGGCCTGCGCTGGCCATCGCCCTTGTGTTGGGGCTTAGACATCTCCCAGTCAGCGAGGAGACCCCTCCACTGCACATACACAACACCTTCCTCGTTCGTGAGGACACGAGGGTAGATGAGGATATTCCCTGAACTAATATCTCGGTGTAGCAAGCACTTGTTCGGCTCGGGCTTCGTAGAGGCTTCGTAATGAGCTACACCTAAAAGTGAGTACACAACCAAGTAGCTGCGCTCTATAGATGACGCACCAACGACGCAGTCAAAGACTATCTGGATGAGCTGCCGAGGATACTCGAAACAATCAAGAGGCATGGCCACCTCCTCGACGACGAGACGGTAATGTTGATGGAGTCGCAATGGAGAGCCTTGAGTCCCGGTCGCAGGCTCGGCGGAGGGCTCGTCGTCGTCGTCGAGCTTGCGCTTCAGGTGGCTGGATGTTGACGGGTCGACGTAGGTCACCGAAGATCGTGTAGCATCCGAAGCGGGAGTCTTGTTCTTGTTCTTCTTGTCCTTGTTCTTCGGTTTGTGCGGTGCCCACCAGTTCGGTGTCTCAGTGGTCTGGCCTTCGATATCGCCGTGGCAGAGCATGGTGGGGATGTTCGAGACCTCGGCCTGGTTCAGCCCCGTGAGGATGTCGCCCTCCTTCCGGACGAACTCGTAGTTGGCCCGCCACGCGTCCTTCAGCCACACGAACTTCTCCGTCTCGCAGTCCAGGGCGACATATCCGCGCGTGCCCCGGCCTGCCATGCCCTTGGCGCAGAATGTCGGCTTCGCGATCAGGAAGTGGCGGATCTTCTTCGCACCAGCACCAGACGTCTCGTCGGCAGGGACCTCCACGGGGACCTCGACACGATACCGTGGCCACCCTTTGGCGAGAGACCGGTGGAACATGTCCCGCACGTACTTGAACTCGCCCTCGGGCACCTTCCCGTCCTCCAGCACGCGCTGCGTATGATCCACGTACTCCTTCTCTTCCAAGACAGTGCGCATGCGCTGCCAGTCTGCGTCCCCCTCGAACAGACGAGTCGCGGTGGGGTCTAAGCCGAGATGCGTTCTCGAGCAGTGGCCGATGCGCCAGAGGACATCGCAGAAGAACCGCCACTCGTCGATATAATTGAACGACTGTGTGACGACGGTGCCCGAGCGATCCCAGCGCGTGAACCGAGCGCGCTTACGGGTGACGATGAGCATAAAGAGCGCGGTCCGCTGCTGCACGGCGTGGAGGATCTCGGCGTGGGTGGTCATCTGCCCGCAAGCGTTCTTGCGTGACTTCGCCCCAGTGCTGATGTTTTCCTCCTTATCATCGTAGGGATCGTCCCCGGTCTCATCGCCCTTGAACTCGACGGGGATGACCTGGTTTCCCCACTCCTGATGCTTCGTGTCCTTAACCTCATGCTCGAAGTACCACGCCGTGTCGACTTTTTGCTGGGTGGGGTCCATGTGGATGCCATATGGCCTGTCTCCGCATACCCGGAGGACGAGGCCTGGAATGAGATTATGGTCGTTGACAGCGTTGACCTGCACCACGGCATGATAGATGGTTGAGGGATGAGGGCGCGAATAGAATGTTAAGCACTCACAAACTCTTCTTGAATTTTAGCTTCGTTGCCTTTGAACTTGGGAAGCTGGGCGAGCTTGACGAAGGGGCTCTCATGCAGGACGGGCTTCGGCTTGTTGGGTGTAGGATCGCTGGGGATAGGGAAGTACGCATCGCAAAACGTCTGCTTGTCCGCGAGCACGGCAGCGTGCGCCATGTCGTCCGCGAGATGCGCGCGATACTGACTGAGATGTCCGTGTCCTTCTTCAGCAGTACCGAGAGCGCGCGTGTGGTAGCTGTTGGGCTTGGCACGACCTTTGGAGAGAGGAGTGTCTGATTCAATGGCTGGTTGGGACATGAGGAAGAAAAGTGGAGCAGGATGGGGGGGAGGAAAACACTTACGGAGAGAAATGGGCTAAAATTTGTAGTGGTTGAACTTCAACCAGGGCCTCGCGGCTGGGTGGATGACGCATCCCAAAGCGCGTCGTCAGGTGCCCAGTACTCCCGCGTGGAGTCAGTTGCGACAGGAAGGGAACGGTGGAGTGCTAGCAGGAGGACAAAGGAAGTGATGGTGGCCGTTCGAATTCAAGTTGAGAGTGGCGACACGAGGCTCGCTTAGATGGCAGCAGGCGCCCGACCGCATTGCACTCGAACATCTGAAACTGTAGTTCAAAATATTTAACCTGTAAACGAGGGAGCATATTCTGGCTAGACTCTAGGACGGGTAAAAGGTTAGGGGAAACTCGCTAAACTCATGGCCGGGCGAAAGGGTTGCAGTCAGTGGTTAGCTCTGGCACAGCCACTGCTGAATGATCAATGGCAAACTGGCAAGAGGTCGCTGAGCGGAGTGCGCCGTCTGGGCTACTAGGGCGAAGTGATGGATAGAGAAACCGGATGACAGCTTCCGAGATATAGAACAGGATCAAGAGTCGGCCGTAGGAAGGGCCATAGCCATAGCTGGCCAGGCGGGGAATGCGATATTCTGGGAAGGGCAGCAGAACGGCAGTGTTGTTCAAGTTCAAGTTTATGGATGGCAAGCGCCCATTTCGCTCGCCTCTGAGCGTGGCAGGCATCGACGTGCGCCTTCATACTTCATGCAACCTCGGACCAAATAGGCCGTTCATTTCTTGACAACATAAGGTCGATGATACGCGACGGTCACAATTTGCATTGGAGCGCTCGAGAATGCGATGCTATGCATATGATACAATGCGGTACGTAGCTTGAAACAAACGTGACAGACCAGAGACGAAGTCGGGAGAGCGTAAGAGGAAGCCACTCATGTAGCGGAGGGCTGAGCCGCAACCGCACCCTATGGTGAGATGTCGTTGGGCGAGAAAGCCGCTAAGCTGACGACGGGACGCCTCTGCGGCGTATGAGGCGAGCCGACCGGGACGGCGTGACTAGGGAATGGCGGCTCAGACATGACGACGGTCGGGCGCGGCCGCTTGTTCTCGTCTTTCTCCCCGGGCAGAGGCAGAGGCTGCGCAAACCTGTCACCAACGGGGGCCTTCCACCCAGAAGGGATTTGGTCCCCCGTCTTCTGGTACGGCCACTGTTCAGCCAGGGCGGCGGCCAGCTCAACCATCATGGCTTTGTGCGACTCGATCTGCCGCGCCAGCGCCTTCACTTCCTCTGACGGGCCCTCGGCCTGCTGCAAAGACTCCCGATCGGTGCCGTACTCGGCGAGAAAGTCCAGCACGTCGGCGTCGAGCTGTTGTGGGGTTGCTGACGGTGCACCAGCATCGTCGCCCGCTGCCGTAGACGCCAGCTTGTTCTCGTGAGTGAGGACAGCATAGCGGGCGCGGAACCAGGATAAGAGCTGGGGGAACAGGGCGTCCAGGGGGTTGTTGAAATGGATGTAGGTCTTGGAGCCGACGCAAATGTCGCCTCGCTCGATCGTCCCACGCTTGAGGTCGCCACAGATGTACATGCCGTCCTCGTGACCGTACAAGTCAAAGTATTGGTCGAGGAAGTTGGCAATCGACTCGCCGTTGCAATTGGTGCTCTTGACGTAGCGGAGGGCATAATAAACGAGCACATGGAGGAACGATTCGAGCTCGTCCGGAATCTTGACGTACACTGGGCCCGGCGTAAGGAGGGCGATAGAGAGGTACTGCCAAGTTCCCTGAAGATCGAAAGAAATGTGAGCTTCGAAGACGTGAAAGGCGAAGGGACTCTGGCTCACCGTGCGCACTGGTTGCCGAGCTCTCCGCTCTTGGCCAGGTTCCCTCTCCAGCGGCTTCGACATCTCCCAGTCGGTGAGGATGCCTCTCCACTTCAGCGATGCCTGGCCGTCCTTGGACACGCGGACAACCGGGTAGATGAGGACATTGCCGGAACTAATGTCGCGGTGGAGCAAGGGCACCTCCGGCAGAGTAGCGGCCTTCCAATGAGCTGCAGCAGATTGTGAGCACACAGCGACGCGATAAGCAACTGGACGAGACTCACCGAGCACGCAGTCGAACATCACCTGCACGAGCTGCTTTGGGAACTCGAAGCGTTCAAGAGGCATCGCGACCTCCTTGACGACGAGGCGGCAGTGCTGGTGGAGCCGCAACGGGCATATGTCGGTCCTCGTGTCGGAGGTTGCCTCTTCATCCCGCTGTCGCTTCTTGCCCTTGGATGATGTCGAGCAAACAAGCGTGTGCGAGGAGCCGGACGTCGAGGAGACGGGGGTCGACTCGGAGCTGTCGCTCGCATCCTTCTGGCGCTCCCACCAGTCAGGCGTCTCCGTCTTCTGTCCGTCAATGTCCCCGTGGTAGAGCATCGTCGGAATGTTGGGGACCTGGGCCTTGTTCAGCGCGGCGAGGATGTCGCCCTCCCTCCGGACGAACTCGTAGTTGGCTCGCCATGTGTCCTTGAGCCACACGAACTTGTTGGTGGCGCAATCCAGGGCGACGTACCCACGCGTGCCCCGACCCGCCATGCCCTTCGCGCGGAACACGGGCTTCCCGATCAAGAAGTAGCGGAAAGTCTTCTTCTCAGCCCCAGGGTTCTCCTGGCTGGGCACCTCGACCGGGACCTTGACGCGGTACCACGGCCACTCGCTGACGAGCGAGTCCTTGAACATCTGGCGGACGTACTTGAACTCGCCCTCCGGTAGCTCCCCGTTTTCGAGGGCACGTTCAGAGTGGTCGACAGTGTTAGGGTGGTCCATGTTCGCGGCCTCTTTCATGGTGGCGTAGTCGGCGTCGCCCTCGTAGACACGGGTCGCGGTGGGGTCAAAGCCGAGCTGAGTCCGCGAGCAATGTCCGATCCGCCAGAGGATTTCGCAGAAGAACTTCCAGTTGTCGACGTAGTTGAAAGCCTTCGTCACGACCGTACCCGAGCGATCCCAACGTGTGAAGCGGACTCGCCTGCCGATGATGATGAGCATGAAGACCGCGGTGCGTTGCTGGATGCCGTGGAGGAGCTCGGAGTAGGTGATCATTTGCCCCCGGGCTTCCTTACGTGTCTTCGCCTCCGGGCTGACTTTGTCCTTCTTGTCGTCGTAGGGGTCGCCTCCAGTCTCGTCCGCCTTGAACTCGACGGGGATAACCTGGTCGCCCCAGTCTGGGGTCCCTTTTCCGGGAAGGGGTGCGTCGTGGGGATAGTACCACGCAGTGTCGACCTTCTGCCGGTAGGAGTCAACGGAGAGGCCAGCC
Organism: Ganoderma sinense ZZ0214-1; assembly: GCA_002760635.1. Taxonomy (NCBI): domain Eukaryota; kingdom Fungi; phylum Basidiomycota; class Agaricomycetes; order Polyporales; family Polyporaceae; genus Ganoderma; species Ganoderma sinense. Next base: position 137,411 of record AYKW01000010.1, read on the forward strand.
GGCCGCTCTCCGCATTCGCGGAAAACCATGCCAGGAATTAGATTGTAGGCAGTGGCAGCATTGGCCTAGATGGCCAGATAATAGAGTGGTGAGCCGGGAGAAAAATACGACGACGGCAACCACTCACAAACTCTTTGCGAATCACAGCTTCGTTTCCCTTGATCTTCTCAAGCTGTCTGATATTGATGAAGGGGTCCTTGACCTCGGGCATCGGCTTGACGGTGTCGGTGGGGATAAGGAAGTACTTGTCGTAGAAGTCCTTGACGTCGGCGAGGACGGCAGCGTGCGCCATATCGTCTGCGATCGGCGCGCGGTACTGTTTGAGGACGCCACCTCCGATTGCGCCGGGAGTACTCAAAGAGTGCGTGTGGTGGCTGTTAGCACGACCTTTTGAGAAAGGAGTGTCTGAGTTTATGACGGGTCCGGACATGAGGAGGAATGAAGTGAAGGGAACACACTTACGGAGAGAGGAACGAGCTGGAATTTATAGCGGTCGAACTTCAACCAGAGCCTCGTGGTTGGGTGGATGACGCGTCCCAACGCGCGTAGTCAGGTGCCCAGTACTCCCGCGTCGAGTCAGTTGCGACAGGAAGGGAACAATGGAGTGCTGGCAGGAGGACAAAGGAAGTGATGGTGGCCGTTCGGGTTCAAGTTGGAGTCCTGCCATATCGGGCGACACGAGGCTCGCTTACATGACAGCAGGCGCCCGTCCGCATTGTCGAGACGCCTCCTACCACTTTCGGTGCTACTGGATCACTTGAAGCTTCAGTGGGAAATATTTAATCTGAAAGAGTCCAGCCAGAATATGATCCCTCAATTGTAGGGGTCAAGGGTTGGGCGAAACACGAGCTCGGCGGATCGTCAGCCTGAGTGGTTAGCTATAGCACAGCCACTGAATGATCAATCGATCAAGTTCAAACTCGGCTCGGCTTAACATGAGCTTGCAATGGTTTCCGGCACTGATATGCGTCGCCATACAAAGTTTTAAGAGTAAATTCGACGAATTGAAAAGTGGCGAAGTACAGAACGTAGAACGCGGCTTCACGGCCATCCGACAGTTCGGGTACCTTTAAGCCCCCTCGAACCTCGTTACCGTCATATGAAGGTTGTACAGTAGGAACCGTCAAAACAAACATACAGATCCAGGAGTCGATACGGCGCGAACTGAGCGCTGAAGCAGAATGCGGCGATATGAGGGTGTAGAGATGTACGCTAATGATTTCGCGAGCGAAGTGACATCTGGTGTTGATTCTCTGCGGCGGGCCGCTGAGCACCACGCCCCGACCCGCGAGTACCCCTCCCTGACTGTCGCGAGCCGCGCCTTGAGCCCGAGGCCTTAGGTGGGGTATGGGGAGGTGCAGAGACCGCATGGAAGAGCGATGGGCATCTCTCCATCTTCTGCTTCTTCGACCGCTTCCCATTGGCGGGAGGGCCAAGCTCCCGTGACGACACCCAGTCAGGCGAGATGCGGTCCTGCCAGACCTTGTGCCAGCCAGGCGACACCAGCGCGTGCGAAAGAACGTCGAGGAACAGTGTGTGGTCCGTGGCGTTCTTCGCAAAGGTGCGCTCTTCTTCTGTGGGAGCCGGGGAAGTGTCGACCTTCTTCCGAGTGGGTCGAGGTTTGGCCACCACGGCATCGGGAATGAGGAAGCCCTCGTCGTCATCGTCGTCATCCGCAGCAAGATCCCCGGCCGGGATCAGAGGAAGGCTCGAGATGGCGGGTTTCGGCTTCTTTTCATAGGCCAGAATTTTGTAGTGGGCAGCGAAAGAAGCCAGAAGATCCGAGATCGCGTTGTTCATGGGCTGTGTCTTGAATGAGAGCACGTCACCAGGGCCGGTGAGCTGGAGAACGGCATGCTCAATGGCGAACCTCTTCTGATGCCCAATGTAGTAGACGCCGTCGAGCACAGTGTAACAGTCGAAAAAGTCTTCGATGTACGTGGCGACATCCTGGCAGTTGGAGTCGAGGTAGCGGACGGCGAAGTAGAGGATCACATAGAAGAACGCCTCGAGATCGTCGCACAGCTCGACCACCTTTGTGCCGTCCCTCAGCAGTCCGTAAGACATGAACTGCCACGTTCCCTGTGATAACCGGTCAGCACTGAGGGCTTCATCTAAACTGCTCTAGCCAGAAACGTACCGTGCGCTCAGGTTGGCGTCTTCTCGGAGATTGGTCAGTCCTCTTCGACATCTCCCAGTCCGTCAACAAACCGACCCAACGAAGGGATCGCTTCCCGTTGATGATCTCGACCTTTGGGTAGATGATGATGTTCCCAGCGCTGATGTCGCGATGGAGGATGTTAAGTTTGTACGCCTGCTCATGAGCTAATGCAGACATTCAGTGAGCTAGACCATCAGGAAAACGAACGCATGACACACCTCTGACGGAGTCTATGACACACCGTAACATCTTACGCCCGGTTTCGGACGCACTCAGCGATTTTCCCACTTCTTTGACGACACAGCGATAGTGGACATGACTTCGTATCGGGCAGCCCGTCGCGAAGGCGTCTTCTTCTTCTTCCGATTCGTCGTCGCTCTGCATGTCATGAGAAGGCCCCGAAGCGTCGTCGGACCTCTTGTGCTTTAGGCCTCCCAACATGGATGAAGACGAATTCCCAGCAGGAGTATCACTGGTTCGAGGAGCAGGGGGATTGAGGTGCTTGCGACGCCAATACTGAGGAGTCATCGTCTCCTGGACAGGGTTGCCGATGTCGCCATGACAGACCAACGTGGGGACGTACTCGACGCCGGCCTGGTTCAGCTCGTCGAGCACGTTACCCTCGGGGCTAACACCGTCGTACTTCATCCGCCACGTGTCTTTGAGAAAGAAGAACTGGTCCACGTGGCGTTTCCCGCGCTTGGTTCGCTGTGTCGGGTCGTACTCGAGCGCAATGTACCCACGTGTCCCGCGACCTGCAAGACCCTTCGCCTGGAAGATAGGACAACAGATGAGGAAGCAGCGAGTCTTGTCCCCCGCCGGGACCTCCACCCTATAACGGGGATAGTCTTTTACGAGGGTCTGACGGAAGGCGTCCCGGACATACTTGAACGTGAAAGGCTCGGTAACCTCGTCGTCCTCGAGGTGGCGCTCCTCAACGTCAACGTCGTTGGGGTTAGCGTTGGCGGCAGCGGTCATACGCCTCCACTCGCGATCGCTGGAGCGAAGGCGAACCGCAGAGGGGTCCATTCCCAGCATCTCCGGGGCGAAACAGTGTGCGAGGGAGATCCGCCAGAGAATGTCGCAGAAAACCTCCCAGTCGTCGACGTAATCGACGGCCTCGGAGACCACTACACCAGAGCGGTCCCAGCGCAGGATACGGAACTTGCGGCCGATGATGACGAACATGAAGAGGAAGAGGCGCTGCTGGATGCTCATGATGAGCTCGGCATAATGGGTAACCTGCCCGCGGACTTTCTTGCGGGAACTCGCGTCCGCGTTGACCTTCTTCTTCTTCGAGTCGTCGAAGGGGTCTAGGTCATGCTTGAACTCGATGGGAACTCCTTGGTCCGCCCATTGCGGCTGTCCGCTCGAGACGTCGGCCTTCTTGTCGAAGAGGGCGGCGTCAATCTTCTGACCATCAGGATCAACGTCACGGGGATCGGGCCTGGACTCGCAGCGGGCAGCCTTGCAGCCCGGAACGAGCTTGTGCTTGTTGATGGCCTGGAGCTGCGTCGGCAGTTGGATATTGCGTCTAGGGTGAAAGAGAGGGAACTCACCAGGGCGATGGAAATATCCAACTCGGACATGTTCTTTGCGTTGTGGAGCGCGGTAAAAGGATTCGTACGCACGTTTGGTCGTGAAGCCTTTGAAAAGCGAGGATCGGAGGGGTCTGGGAGGAGGAGGTCACGGAACTCTTCCATGGTGAACAACACTGATTGGTGGGCCATGTCGTCGGCGATCCTGAGACGATACTGGTTGAGGGAGTGTGCGCCGAGTTCCCCAGCGACGGAGGAATAGTGCATCGACGAGTAACGGTGGTTGAACGGCGTAGATTGGATTTGGAGAGGCATAGTTAGTAGGGGTACAGGAGAGGAAGATGTGACTGAGCTCACAAGTCCGTAGAGAGGGGGGACGTTTTATAGGTGATGGTTGTGAGTCAAGCCTTGGTTGGATGCCAGCACTGGTCAGCACGCACGGACGAGAAGGGAAGGAGAGCACAATAACAGAGTTATTGGTCAGTTATCAAGTGAAGAACAATGGAGTGGCAGAACAGACGACGAAAAGAGAACAAAGGGAACGGGCGGTGGCCGTTCAAGTTCAAGTTGTGATACCATATCGGGGTGTCACGAGGTTCGCTTGTTGATGGGCCAAGCGCCCGAGCCGCAGCCTGCCAGGGCGGTCTCGGACTGGAGCATTGTGGATTGTACCGTTCTTATTTAAATTCTGGGATCGAAATTTGTTGTATCATAACTTAAGCTTTCAAAAATTCTGCCTTCTAAGTATACAAAACTGAGCGAGAGGGGGGAGTGAGTGGTTAGGACACGCACAGCCACCTCTAATTCGAGAAGGACACCACGCGCACGGGCTGGCGTCAAGGCTTGCAACACGATTTGGCGTCCGAGTCTTCCCGCTTAGCTTCAACGAGTCAAGTCACTGGGCCTACGCCCTCGCACCTGAACTGGGTGCGCATCGGCGGCGACCCCGGCGAACTCGGCAACTGGCCCAACTTCCCCGACTTCACCCTCCCAGGGATGGGCTCGCCCGCTTGAACTTGAACGGATTTCTCAAAATCGTAGTCATAACGCTGAATCTGGTCGTGACCCGGTCTTCCCTTCGTGCGCTATGGTGGTGATATAGTTACATAAAATTACTAGTTCTACAGCTGAGGATTGGAATGGAGCTAACCGTCCAGAAAGGATGCACGAGAGGATGCACGAGTCCCTACGACAGAGTCTCATACAGCCACATGCCCACCCTAGAGAGACTAAGCCTCAGGGACAAGGCCCAGGCTGGTGGCCGCGCGCGGAGGCGACGCGACATGCGGGCGGAATGAGACGAGAGGCAGTGGGGGCCCAGACATGGCCGCCTCAACAGTCATGCGCGTCCGCTTGTTCTCGGGGGTCCCCGACGACGTGTGCTTATAAGTACTTCTCGGACGGCGTCCACGTTGCGGGAATCTGGTCCGCGGCCCGCTGTGGGGGCCAGCGCTCGCGCAACGAGCTCAGCAGGAGCAGGAGCATCTGGTCGTGCGTGTCGAGGCGCTGCGCGAGCTTTCGTTCTGCCTCGGATACCTCGATCTCCCCAACAGCAGAAAAAGGCTCCGGAGGGGCAAGCCAGGCTTTGAGGTTGTCTTCCCTCGGGCCGTATTCGTCAAGGACAGCATCTGAGGGTGGCCTCGGATCCACGTCGCTGCCAGTAGAGGCCGAGGGCTGTTGATCGACCAGCTCCGAATTCTGCTGCTCGTGAGCCAACACGATGTACCGAGCTCTGAACCAGGACAAGAGGTTGGCGAAAAGGCGGTCGAGGGGATTGTCGAAACGGAGGATGGTGCCACAGACGACTTGAATGCGGCCCATCTCGATCGTCAAGCACTTCTCAACACCGCAGATGTACCTCCCATCCCGGTCTAAGCCATAGACGTCGAAGTAGGACTCCAGGAAGTTGGCAATTGTTAACCCACTTGCGTTTGCGCTCCTGACGTATCGCAAGGCGTAGTACAGAAGGACGTGGAAGAAAGACTCCAGTTCGTCGGGGAGCTCAACACGCGGGGAGCCACGCGAGAGCAGCGCTACCGACAGATACTGCCAGGTTCCCTAAAACACGATGTCAGTTCTTGGAAGGCGCAAAGTAAAAGCACCGTCTCACCGTCCGCTCCGTCTGCCAAGCTTGGCGTAGTCCATCCCTGTCGTGCACTTCTTTAGACATCTCCCAGTCGACGAGCATACCCCTCCATTGCAACGCCGTCTTTCCCTTCCACTCGATCACTCGAGGATAGATGAGAATATTGCCGGAGCTGATGTCGCGGTGGAGCAAAGATTCCTCCGTGACAGCATCATAATGAGCTACGGAGCGAAGACAAAGCCGTACGTACGCAAGTCAGTCATGCACCTTGGACGACAGATAAAAGACCTCACCGTGGACGGAGTCGAAGATCACCGCAACGAGTTGCTGAGGATACTCGAACTTATCAAGGGGCATCGCAACCTCCTTGACGACGAGGCGATAGTGTTGGTGTAGACGCAAGGGGCAACGTTCGGTGTCAGTGGCAGGCTCCATAATGACCTCGTTGCTATCCCTCAATGTTCGCTTCAAGCTTGGGAACGATGAGGGGTTAACGTAGGTGTCAAACGAGCCGATAGAAGAGGAAGCAGGGGTTGCCCGATTGCGCGTCGCCTCCTCGAGAGCTTGCTGCCGGTGCGCCTTCTCGCGTGCCTTCTCTTCGCGCTCCAGCTTCTTGGGCTCCCACCAGTCAGGCGTCTCGGTAGCCTGACCCTCGATGTCCCCATGGCAGACCAGCGTGGGGACGTTGTGAACCCCTGCCAGGTTCAGCCTCTTCAGGATATCCCCCTCCTTCGCAAAGAACTCGTGGTTTGCTCGCCACACGTCCTTCAGCCACACGAACGACCCGGTATCGCAGTCCAGAGCAACGTATCCGCGCGTCCCGCGACCAGCCATGCCCTCCGCTCGGAACACAGGCTTGCCGATCAGGAACATATGCGTCTTCTCGCCGTCGGGACTCGGAACCTCGACGCGGTAGCGCGGCCATTTTTCCTTGATAGAGTCGCAGAACATTCGACGAACGTACTCGAACTCGCCCACGGGCAGTTGCCCGTCCTCGAGCACGCGCTCAGAGTGATTCACTGTGCTCCCCATGTTCGCAGCCTTGAACATCTTGAGATAGTCAGCATCCGTGTCGTAGATGCGGGTCGCGGTGGGGTCGAGGCCGAGCTGCGCCTCCGAGCAGTTGCCGATGCGCCAGAGGACGTCGCAGAAGAACTCCCAGTCTTTGACGTAGTCAAACGCACGCGTCACGACTGTGCCGGAGCGATCCCAGCGTGTGAAGCGGGCCCGTCGGCCGATGATGATGAGCATGAAGAGCGCGGTGCGTTGCTGGACAGCGTGGATGAGCTCGGAGTAAGTGGTGCACTGGTCGCGCGCCGACTGGTGTCTTTCCGATGACGCGCTGATGTTCTTCTCGTCGAAAGGGTCGTCCACTGTCTTGAATTCGACGGGGATGACCTGGTCACCCCACTCTTGTTGCCCCTCGTTCTTGACGTTGCGTTCGAAGTACCACGCAGCGTCAGCTCTCCGTCTGTGGGGGTCGACATAGAGGGGCTCCGGCCGCTTCGAACATTCACGGAAGACGAAGCCAGGGATGAGGTTCCACTCATTGACTATCTCCCCCTGCGTCAGGTCACAATGGATGGTTGAGATGCGGGACCACGAGCGCGAACACGACCAGAACCACTTACGAATTGCCTAGAGAGCTCAGCTTCGCTACCCCTGAAGGCTCCTAGCCGCTCGAAGGGATTGCGGTCCAGAATGGGCCTCGGCTTACCGGGATGGGGGTGATTGGGGGTGGGAAAGTACTTCTGACAAAACTCCTCCTTCTCGGCGAGGATGGCAGCGTAGGTCATATCTTCTGCAATCTCGGCGCGATACTGTTCGAGGTTCCACGTTCTCGTTCAGGACTGCCGAGAGAATACGTTTGTTGGCCGCTAGTGCGACCTTTGGAGAAGGGAGTGTCAGAGTCAGTGGCTGGTCCAGGCATAGCGATGAATGGGGGAAGAATGAGCAGTGAGGAACTTACACACTTAGGGGGTAACAAACGGGCTGGAACTTATAGCGGTCCAACTTCGACCAGCGCCTCGTGGCTGGATGGATGACGCGTCCCAGAGCGCGTCGTCGGGTACCCTGTCTCGAGTCGAGTCAATTGCGACAGAGAAAGAAATGCCGGCAGGAGGACAGATGGTGGCCGTTCGGATTCAAGTTGTGAGTCCTCCCATATCGGGCAGCACCGTGAGGCTCGCTTACAATGGCACCAGGCGCCCGACGACATTACCCAGACACCTCTTACCGCTTTCAGTGCTAGTCAATGGCTTGAAACTGCAGTTCAAGATGCAAAGAAGGTATTGGATTCTCACTGGACACTGGAACAGGCGAAGGTTGGGTGAAACTGGCTGAACCCCTGGCCGACGAGCGCGGCGCAGGGTGGTTAGGACTAGCACAGCCACCGATTCGAACCCAGCTCTTTTCATCCATCGCTAGCGACGAGTGGCTGTGGAGAAATTCCAAGGAACTTGCTGGAGCAGGAGAAACATTCAGCTACACTCCTCGACCATAGAAAAAATCTCCACTGGCCAATGGCCATAAAGAGGAGCATAGTCAAGATATAATGCCAGGAGCGTGGATTGAACACGCGACCTCCAGAACTTCAGTCTGTTGCTCTCCCAGCTGAGCTATCCCGGCGACGAAAAAACGAAGTCTCATAGGGTTTTACATGGTGAGTATGAGCTTACCCCCCTCTTCCTCATGACCCACAATGAGCTCGCTCAGACACCACGACATCATTTCCCTTCTCCCAAACACACCTGTGCTCGGCGACTGGGCCCCCTCTTTCCCCCACAGGACTTGGAGTCTGCGGCATGATGTCATCGCAATGTACTTGAACGGCCCATCAGCGCACCCCCTACATGTTGGAGCACCCTGGGGCTCCACTATAAATCCAGTTCCCCATCACCACTGAACACACAGTTATCTTCAGAAAGCTGCCACCACATAATGTCCGACAACGTCCACAACGAGAAACAATCCTCCGCCAACTCGTCTGGTGAGTCCCCCGGCCTCTCACCCTCGCGCCCGCACAAGAACCTGCGCTCCGTCTCGCCTCCACTCGCCCATATCCCCTTCCGCCGGTTCGTCTACTACGTCGCGACCTTCGCGATCCTCGTCATAGCCTTCTACGGTTGGCACATGTTCCATTGGTACGGCGGCTGGTGGAACCTGGCGCTCGGTTGGCGTCACCCAGGAGCAAGGACGACCCCCACCCCGACCGCAGGCACGGCGAGCGCGCAGTACACCGGGAACTGGAAGGCAGCGGAGGGGAGCACGAAGTCGGTGGAGGACAGCATCCAGGCACTGGCGGACGCGCTGGGCATGCCGTCGTCGGATCTCGCGTCGGCGATCGCGGACGCGGTGCGTGAGCATGTGCCCCCCGCGAGCCTCTCGTCTGTCGCTGTGCACGAGCCATCTGGGTGAGCACCTCCTTTCTGACGCTTCTGGATGTTGTGTATGGGGCTGACAGTTGGCCGCTAGGACGGCAGTGCAACATTTCGTGAACTCGAATGCTGCGGCGGACGGCGGCCAGGCGGGGACGGTGGGGACGGTGGGGACAGTAAGGAGCGCGTTCGATGCTGCTGTGGGTATGGACGAGCCCCCGAACGACCTCGGTGGAGAATGAGCGTTATTTCGCACTCGGAAATCGACCAATCGCGGACTGTCTCATCTGTGTGTACTGTATTTCGTGCTTGTAATCCAACATTCAAAGTCCTCCATCTAGCTGTGGCCGCCTTCGTGAATGACGTCATAGGTAGGTAACTGCCAGATAACTCCCGCGACCACGGAGGTTGCCTGTCGCGACCGCATATGCGAGGACAGCGAGAATGTAGTGCATATACAGGGCCGAGCGGACCACAAGGTGCGAAAAACCTACCTCGAACGCTCGCTTCCGACTCCCGTTGTGATTGACACCAACCAAAACATTGACTTTGTTTGACTTTGTTTATTTAACGGAACGGTGTGTACGCTACCGGAGGTACTACTTAAATACAAAGAAAAGGTCCGAGACGAGAAAGAAAAACGAAAGTCCAGCTGCTTGCAGCAAGTCCGAACACGAAGTCCATAACCAGAAACTGTGCTGATTCATGATCTGCAAGCACAAGGACTATCGAAACCGAAAGTCAGCGACTCCATATCACTTTCAACCTCTAAACCTCGAGCCTACTCACCATCTCACGATCAAACGGCACGGCCCTCGCGCCCCACCCTCTCCTCCCCCACCTCGATCTCACCATCCTCGAGATCAGCAAGAGGAGGAAGCGGGGCCGGGAAGTAATCCCCACTGCCATTCTGGTTCGCGGGGGCGCCAGGCGTGCGGCGCACGTTTTCATCCTCGAGCTCAGGGACGGGCACGCGCGGCGTGAAGAGCGGGTCGTCGTCCCCGAACACGTCGAGCCCGAACGAGAGCCCCGCGCCCGTCCCGTGGAAGCGCGTGCGCGCCGCGCCGTCGCGCGAGCGGCGCGTTGGGAGCAGCGGGCGCTGGGGAACGGGCACGGGGGTAGGGGGAGGGGCAGCTGTCGCGGGGGGCGTGGGGAGCCCGTTGAGGATGAGGGCGGCGAGGGGGCGGCGGGGGGCGGGGATGGCGACGGGGAGGTGCGCTAGGGGGGCAACGGCGGCGGGGGTGGTGGCGATGGTGTGCGCGACGGCGCGGGTCCTGCGCTGGGGCGCGCGCGTGCTGGAGGGGAGGCCGCGCCCGAGGGACTGGATGCGGCGGATGCGGGCTCGGACGTGCGCTTGGTGGATACCTGGGAGGAGAAGGGACTGTTAGTTCTTGACTATATGCGCGTGGACGGGGCGATGAGGGGCCTGGACACTTACGCGCGTTGAGCTCAACCCGGCGGGAGAGGGACTGGGAGTGAGAGGGAACCGTGGTGGTAGTGACTGGACCAGCCAGCGTGAACGCGGAAGGGGCGAGGGTGGAGGTGGTGTTCGCAGCCATGATGATAAACGTTCTGAAGGTACTAGGTTAGATATAACGTCTTTGAAAGCTTGGGAGGGCGAACTTACCAGGTGTATGCTGGTCTGGTGCAAGCGACTGTGCAGAGGGGGGAGTGTGTTCGTGATTTGGTGGATCCTTAGGGCAGGGAACGGGCTCCTTTTATACCCCGCTGGACTTGGAATTTTCGAGCCGAATTCTCCCAAGGCGAGCAGCTCCCAAGGGACGTCCATAGGCTACACACTAACGTATGGCAAGGCTTCCGGTAGGAAGAAACGTACGTACACCAGGGCACATCCGCATCTCACCTGTGTAACACAGGCTGGCATCGTACAAGCCGCGGGGATACTGGGCCACCCTGCTGAAATTCCAGTCGCCTTTACAATAACTTTCGGATCGGTTGCGCGGATGCTGCTTCGGAGCCGAGTCAAAGAGGGATGACGCAAATTATACCGAAGCAAAGGTCCAAAGTGATACGAGAGCTAAACACCTCAACGACTCGTCAAGGCTTCGAAGAACTACAAGTGGTATCGCATCCCAAGCTCTTCAGTATAAAAGGTCACGGTCGTATCGATCGAACGGACGGCAGCTTGAAAACCCTTCTTCATTCTGGTAGCCCGAGAGACGTGAATACCGAGGACCGCCCGAGCACAAGGAAGCTCCGTCTAAGGACAACGGTCACAGTATGCAGTCATAGGTCAAGACTTCAGGCGTTGAAAATTCTAAGTCTAGTATTCGAAGGCGTCGGGCAGAGAGGAACGCAATTGCACAGTAGAACAGGGCGAAATCGAGCCAATGTCGGAGCGCCTAGTCTCGATCGTGATAACCAGTGCAAGCGGACACAGGCGCGGACAGAGACTAACCGCCGCAAGTGATTTGCGGCCCCGAGAGCTGGGATCTTTCCCTGGGGATCGAGCCCGCCCTCTAATAATCTAACCGTAGGGAGCGGCCGTCAAAGGAGTGACAAAGGCGAAGATTCCTCCGCTCACTGCGCCCTTTTCCAGCGCCTGGACCTGGTCAAGGTTACAACCGCACTCGGAGGGAACCGGTAGTCGTCAGCCCGAGATCAACCGAGGAGCGGCAGTATCGCGCGTAAACCTGAAGATTGGGTTAGCATTCGTCCTACGTACAAACACGAATGAGAGTCGAGACGCGGGAAAGCGTGCGGTGTCAGGAAGAGGCCTCGTGTCAGAGGCTGAGGCCAATGCCCCTCGGGCCAGAACGCTATGCACAACCAGCTAGCGACGAAACAACTGAGGGAATCCGGATAGGAACATCAGTGGTACGAGGTCGGAGGATTTGGGCGGCGCGATGCAAGGGTACGAATTGTGTCCAGAAAGAACTGCGGAATCAGATGCTCACTAGCAACTTCCATCCGGTCCGCGCCCCACGGCCACGGCGAATATTCAGATAATCGAGACCCTTCTATCCATCCGCCAGTCCACAAAGTGTGCGTGGCGCTGCGCAACGCGGAGGTGGCGGCGACATGCCATTGTCAGAGGATGACGAATGGGGCAACATGCCGATGGGTGTGTGGCAATCGTCCGTCATTGTGGTAGCAACGTGGCTGGATATCGAGTAGTTTTCGTAGCTGGCAGTGTAGGATGAATCGGACATCGTTCGACCGGGAGTGGATGGTGGTGAAAAGGACCCGGACTCTCAGGCTAGTCTCTGGAGAGCGCAAGGAGAGCGCCACGCCACGTCTCAAGTCAAGTCGAGGAGATTCCATCTTGAGCACGACGAGCCAGGCAACAAAGGGAAGAATGGACGTTGGGCCCCGAAGGATTAGGAGATGCTGAGAGTTGCCTTCAGAGCCGCGGAGAAGGATGAGTACTGCATGGATGTGGCTGAATGGACCAAAGGGGGAAGCGCGCTTGTCCGAAGGGATACACGGCGGCTGTGCTGTGGCGGAGGCGAGGCGCGCGTCAAGCTTCAAGGACGGCGCCCAGGCTTGACTCTGCCTTGACTTGTAACCTCCATGACCCTAGGATCTACTACATTTGGCTTCATTGTCTTCTCATCCGCATGGATGCGCCTTTTCCACCAACGGCTCAGCGACTTGGCTACGTGGTCAATACACCTCGTCGCTATATGGGAAGCCCGATGATACCAGAGCGTACCAGCCGGAAACCGAGTGGAACAGCAGGCATGAATGGGAGGGAGCTCGGGAATGGTAGCGCAGGTCGTCAATGATATGCCATCGCGTGGAAGGGATGGCACAATGATGGAAACAGCGGGATCGCGAGAGGGGGCGACCAAACGCCGCGCCAGCGGACTCGGATAAGGATTCCGGTTTGGCATGCCGAGGACCACATCCACTCCTGCTGCGCGGAAGATGCATGTACCATCTCTGTAAGTCTATCTTTCGCCTCAAAGCCTCCCTGCTCTCCCGGTATCTTCGCTGATGCCTGTTCGCGTTGGTTGTGGCGAGCATAGGAGGCATATGTATGTCGTCCATTTATGCGCCGGGTGCGATACCCTGGATATCTCTCCCACTGGAAAGGCAATGCATCTGCATCTGTCTATGATGACCAGGAAGCTCGACACCCTTCATCCCGCGTCTTCTCTGTCCCACTTGGCCCACATCACTTCCACGGACCGCGCGCATCTCGGCTGCATTCTGCCATGTTTGCAAACCCTATAAAGCTGCGGCTGCCTTTCGGAGCAGGGGTGCTCGGTTTCCGACTACCGAGCCCCATCTCTCTGTATACCCGTCTCTTCAGCACCTGCAACAGCCTAGATGGCCAAACCCACCGTCCTTCGCGTCAACCTTGCGCTGACGTGCGTCGAGAGCGCCCTCTACGGCATCTTCTTTCTCCTCGCGACTACTTCGCTCTCGGTCCTCGTCGCGCGCCGCTGGAGAAACCCAAATGGGACCTCAACGCTATCCGTCGGCGGTACGCTGCTGCGCTCGCCGCTGGTCATTGGGACCCTCCTATTGTTTATCACGGTCAGCGGCGTGAGTAGCGACCCGCTCTTCTCCTGCATTACTTGTTCTTAGCCGGCTGTAGCATTGGTGCACCACCGTCGTGCGCTTGTTTCAATCCATGGACTACGAAGGCGGCCAGCACATGACGGATTACTACCTCCTGGTGGAGGCGCTGCCTCAGGTCGTGGCCTCCGCGTTTGTGGTTGCGTCCGTCATAGTCGGGGATATCATCTTGGTGCGTGCTGTTCCGAACACTGGCATAAAATCGCACACACTTCTAACTCGTCGCGCTGATGCTTCACAGACATATCGTGTTTGGATAGTGTGGGATAAGAAGCTCGCCACGGTCATCTTCCCAACATTGTGCACTTGCGCATACATTGGTGCGAAAACACACTGCGCTCTTCTCGCTGATATGCGTTGATATGTCTCCGATAGGCGCAGGGATCAGTGTTGTCCAGCTCTTCGCGGTGTTCAAGCCGGAAGAGAGCATCTTCGTGTTGGCCTCAAAACGTCGCGTCATCACGACGGCCGCTTTGACACTCACGTAAGTCTACTCAGCAGCTTTGTTGGTCGCTAGACGACGTGAACATGGGCCCATCGTAGGACGAACATGTACGGAACAGGTGCGATTGCTCCACCACATGTCACTTGACGGCTTGCCCACACACTTCTCAGGATGCATCGCATATCGAATATGGTCCACGAATCGAGCCATGAAGCACGAACGGGCATCAGGCCCGGGGATGGGCCTTTCGGTGAGTGCAGCTACGTCCCGCGCACTACAACCGTCAATGTCAAACTTTATGTCCTCATCTGTTGCTAGGAAGCGCTAGTCATCTTCGTGGAGAGCGCCGCGCTGTACACGTACGTTTACGTCTGCCAGTCTACTTGCCCGAAGTCCCCGTGCTTACTTTGACTGTTGCGTATCCGCCGGCGCAGCTCGTGGACATTCTTCTTCCTCGTGTCGTACATCGCGTCCTCCCCGCTCGAAGCGTTCGCCTTCCACTGTATCCCCGCAGCAACCGGCATCTCGTTCATGCTCATCATCGTGCGCGTCGGGCTCGGCTTTTCCTGGGCGGAGCTTGCGGGCTCGCAGCTCGGCGTCAGCGTCGGCCACATCGTGGGCCCCACCGCCGCACGGGGGCAGAACGACCTCACTGGGGCAGCGTACCCGCTCGCGATGATCGTCAGCGTGACGCAGACGGTGGAGAGGGAGGTAACAGACTTTGCGCTACCCGGGTTGGGAAGCAAGAGAGATAGCGACTCGGAGACCGTGGGGGAGACGGTCTGACGATGTTAAAGTAAATAACTTACTGCCGCGCTGTGGTAACGCAATCAATGTAACGTAATTAAGGTTCTCAAGGCCGGGATAGCTCAGCTGGGAGAGCAACAGACTGAAGTTCTGGAGGTCGCGTGTTCAATCCACGCTCCTGGCATATCGTTTTGGCGGTGACTCCTCCGATGATTCATCGCCCAGATGCTCGAACTTTTGAGTATAAACATGAAAGCATACTGCGGTGCCGGGTAGTGGGCGGATCAGACTTCGAGACGACAATCATCAGACTCAGAGAGGAAGTCCGAGCAGCGCAGTCGGTGGCGTCCCTGTTAGGTCCGCTAGCGCCACAGCTATGCTCCACTCATCCTTCTCTCCGACTCTTCAGGCGACGAGTCTCCTTGCCCATCGAGACTCAAACATCAGGAAAAACCTCCGTCAATAATGAGTGATAATGAGACATACTTGAGGGAAATTATTCTGTTAGTCTAATTATTGGTCAGTATCAAGGTCCGGCCTTCGGTAGATAAAATGAGACATAATTAGGTCCTCGAAAAGCGTGAATATTTCTGTATAACAGCCAGGATTAACAACCCGCCGAGGCCATCACACAACGACCAAGGATGTAAACACAATTCATTAAAGGTAAGTAAGACTGTGTAAAGTACAAGCAATGCCAGTACGCTACACGATACACAACCCAGAGGCAACCACCCTGCGAGCAACACATCCTCCTAAGTACAGAAACCCGGCAGTGCCGACGCCACCGAGAAGGAGCTAAAAGACATTCATTAGCTCCCTAACACCGAAGACACGGGGAAGTGACCACTCACACGCACGTTGGAAGAAACAGCGCGCTACAGAAAGCGAAATCCATGGAAAGGGGGCAGACGGAAAGGGGGCGGACATACCTGGAAGTGGGCACCACTTGGTTGCAGTGCATCAGCGCCCGCAGTGAGGACTAGACGCCCCAGGACCGACCACCATTCCGGAGGAAAAGTTAACGAGTGCGCACAGCTGTACAGTCAATCTCCAAGCTCAAGAATGAGCGCAAGGCCTATAGAAAAGCTGTGAATGCTACATACCAGGTTCATGACAGTCGAGGGGGACTTAAGGTAAAATGATAGGTTGCCACCCGCTGCGAGACGCCAGGGAGGTAGCACTGGCACATCTCGTCAACACCACCGTAGGACGAGGGCAGCTGAGTCCTTGACAGCCATCATGGTCAGTGTCAATGTTATAACTGACAGACACAAACGCGTCACTTACCAGAGCAGTTGGTCGCAGACTCGCCACGTCACGGCCTACCCACTGGCAATCCACCAAACATCCGAACCTAGACTATGCAATACAATACCAAAGGGTAGAATCCTTCCGATTCAGGCAGGAAACCGGCGAAATAGGTAGGATTCTGATAGAGGAACTCACCGACAGCATCGACAAGGGGCAGAAGTGGATGGGGGATGGAACGAAGAGACGACCGACTGCGGAACGGAAGGAGTCGGAAACAACTGCTGTTCCTTGACGCCCGTGTTTAGGGCCGGCTCGAACGGACTTGAGGAAAAATACCGCTGGCTGCTCGGCTTGGACGATCGGACTCCAGCCCTTTTCAAGCCTTACTTTCAACGCTAATCGTCTGTATTGTCGTAGATAAGGGCCCAAGACCTCTACCTTGTAGAAAGATGAGGGTTCACTGCAAATAATATCAGTTAGTCCCATTTAGTTTCCGGTAATTCTAATTGATCTCTCGTTAGCGTTGGAGGTTTTTCCTGATGAACCACGATCTCTCTCTTGTAGATCAGCTCGTATTCGAACACCACTCTCGCCGACACTGACAACGATTACTTGACTCGACACATGGCATGGTGTGCGCTCCGAGTCTTCACTTCGATCCACCCCCGACCGAACCATCTTCCACAGACAAACCTAGCTATCCGCATATTTCCCCATTTGTCATCCTCTGACAATTTGCATGCCGTCGCCACCCCTGTGTTGCGCAGCGCCACACTATTGAGTGGACTGACGGATGGATAGAAGGGTCTCGATTATCTGGATATTCGCCGTGATCGTAGTCCTTGCATCGGGTTGTTGTTGCTGGTCCAGGTGAGCATCTCATTCCCTCGTTCTGTCCCGGGGCCGGGGGACTTATGTAGTTGGTACCCGTCCATTCAGAACCCTCCATTCAGAACCCCTCCGATCTTCAAGTTGTACTGCCGGCGTTCAGCCTATGCCATATTTCCTCGTATATTCGGTCGCTCGTAGGTTGCGCATAGCGTTCAGGCCAGAGGGGTGTCGGTCTCAGACACGAGGCCTGAGCCTCTTCCTGACGTGGCACAGTTGCGCGTGCCTCGGTCGCGTTTGTAAGGCGATTGCTGACCCAGTCTTCAGGTCTACGGACGATGCTGCCGCCCTTCGTATGCGCCCCGACCTACGAGTTCCGGTTGCTTCGAGTGCGATCGCGATTGCAACCATGTCCAGCTACAGCCTTTGCGGAACGGGAAGGCTCGTCACCGCCCGCTTCTTGCGGGTAATTTCACAGAGGACGGGCTCGATAACAAGGATGCGATCGCGTTCTTTGGACTCTGTTCACTTGCTTGGGTTGTGGCGGAATGCCGACTGAGGATACACGATCGAGACTGGGCGCTCCGAGGTTGGCTCGTTTCCGCCCTGTTCTACCGTGCACTTGCGTTCCTCTCTGCCCGACGCCTTCGAATACTGGAATTGAAATTTTCAACGCCTGAAGTCTTGACTTCTAACTGCGGACTACCGCTGTCGTCCTCAGTCGCGACGTAACTTCCTTGTGCTCGGGCGATCTTCGGTATCCACGTCTTTCGGGCCGACCAGAATGAGGAAGGGTCTTCAAGTTGCCGTTTGTTAGAACGTAGTACGGTGATCTTATAGGCTGAAAAGATGAGGACGCGATACCGAGATGCTTTGAAGTCTTGACGAGGGGGTGAAGGGTCACTCGCATTACTTTGGACTCTCTCTTTGACTGGGCTCAGAAGCACCATCCGCGCGACCGATCCGGACGTCGTTCTGAAGGAGACTAGCATGCTCGCAGGGTGGCCCAGTGTCCTCGGCGCGTGTCCAATATCGGCCTATGTTACACAGGTGAGATGCGGATGTGCCTTGGTGTACCGACGTTTCTTACTACCAGAAGGCTTGCCATACGTTAGTGTGTAGCCTATGGACGTCCCTTGGGAGCTGCTCGCCTTGGGAGAATTCGGCTCGAAAATTCTAAGTCCAGCGGGGTATAAAAGGAGCCCGTTCCCCGCCCTAAGGATCCACCAAATCACGAACACACTCCCCCCTCTGCACAGTCGCTTGCACCAGACTAGCATACAGCTGGTAAGTCCAGCCTTCCAAACTGTTAAAGACTCCATATCTAACTTGGCATCTTTAGAACGTTTATATCATCATGGACGCGAACACCATTACCCTCGTCCGTTCCGAGTTCACGCTGGCCGGTCCAGTCTCCACCACCACCGTCCACCCTGCCTCCCAGTCACTCGCCCGCCGGATTGAGCTCAACGCGCGTGAGTATCAGTATCTTCATCCATCCCTGCGCATATAATTGACAGTAACGACCTCACCATCTCACCCTCCCAGGTGTCCACCGAGCGCACGTCCGAGCCCACATCCGCCGCCTCCAGTCCCTCGGGCGCGGCCTCCCCTCCAGCACGCGCGGGCCTCAGCGCAGGACCCGGGCCGTCGCGCACACCACCGCCTCCCCCGCCCGCCGCACTACTACCACCCCGCACTTCCCCGCCGCCCGCCGTCCCCTCGCCGCCATCATCCTCAACGGGCTCTCCACGGCCCGCGCTACCCCTGCTCCCATTCCCCAGGCAGAGGTGGCGGAGCGGCCGCTGCTTGTGACGCGCCGCTCGGACGTCTTCGAGGACGACTCGGAGGACCCGCTCTTCACGCCGCGCGTCCCCGAGGATGGTGCCCGCCGCACGCCTGGCGCCCCCGCGAACACGAACGGCAGTGGGGATTACTTCCCAGCCCCGCCTCCTGCTCCCGCTGATATTGAGGATGGCGAGATCTAGGGAGGAGGAGGAGGGAGGAGGGAGGAGGAGGA